>CAUYLG010027405.1:0-20000 GCA_963573385.1 Cacajao melanocephalus | reverse complement strand
GGCCCTCCCCTAGGCGGCCGGAAAACGCGAGGCCTAGTCGAAGCTCTTGAAGGAAGCCATCTGCAACCCCCGCCCGCCCCCAAGCCTCCGACCCTGGTCCCCATCTCCCAGGCCCTAGCTGGCCCAGCGTTCCGCCGCGGAAGGGAAAGCAGATCCCACTGATCTTTTGACCTGCTCCTCTTTCTCCCAACTCTACCTCCAGCCTCTCACACAAGGAGAGCGCAAGCACTGGGGTTCTCACCGCGTGGCCTCTGGCTCTGCCGTGCCGGGAGCCTGTTGAGGGGGCGTCGCAGCTCAGAATGAGCGCCCGGTGGTGGGGGGGCAGTTTATATCTGTCTTGCTGTTGTTTGATGTACACACACCCGCTCTATTTACTACCAAATAAAAGAAATACATCTGTGTTGCCAACAGAAACAGTTCGGGTGCTGGCACTGTGGTCTCCCAGGGTCCAGAGGCCTCCGGGGTGCTCCCAGCACGGAGCCTGGCACTGTAAGGAGGCGGACGCTGAGTAGGATCCCAGCCTACAAGAGCATGGGGGGCTGTGGTGGGATGGTGGCAAGTCCCGCCAGTTTATCCAGGTGGCTTGTGAGGAGGGATTTCGAAGTATCCCGGTCCCGAAGATGTTCATTCAGGCTTCCTGCAGTAGAGGTGGGAGCACCACCTTGCTCTCTCCCCAATCCTTTCCCAGGATTCTTCTCAGCTTGCCTTAGCCTGGGGCTATCGGAGAAAAGGGTCACTTCCAACCAGGTGTGTGTGAGTATGTCTGTGCCTTAGCAATGGCATTGATGCTAAACACATTTGTGAGTGGGTTTGCCAGGAATCCATGGAAATAATGTCTGTTAGGAGGGCTACAGCGTGTGTGTGTGTGTGTGTGTGTGTGTGTGTGGTGAGTGTTGATACCAAATGTGGGTGTACCCTATGTGTTTGCATGTGTGTCTCTTTGGGTGATGCAGAAATGATTTAGCCTGGAAGCTGAAGTCATTTGCATTGATTTGAAGATGAACTGGGATGCAGATGGGGAAGAATCTGAAGCTAGGGTAGTCAGAGAGAAGGCTGGGCTCCGCAGTCTGAAGGAGGGGTGAAAAGACAAAATTGAGAGTGCCAGTTCAGTGTCCTAGGAGAGAGGACAAGGGATGCCCTGTCTTCCCCTAGGGAATGTCCAGGAGGAATTTTGTGTAGGCACCTTCACTTTTCCCAAAAAAGGCCCCTTTTTGTGAGTGGTGGCAGCAGTTCCCAGCAGTCTTTACAGAGGCAGCAGGGAGGGGGGCATTCTGGGTGGGCGGGGGAGGGGGGGAGAAGACAGACAGCTCTGGTGCTGTGGCAACCCCACTAAGTGGTTTCTTGGCTTCTCCTGGCTTGAACGCCACAGAAAAACTTGGAGTTGAGCTTAGGATGCTTTGTGTAGAGTGGCTTCTGTGCTCCACGGCCCCGTACTTTAGCTCAACCTTCTCTCTTGCCCTGGGATAAATGCCATGACCCTTGACAGGAGGGAATCGACATTTCCCACAGAGGCCAGCTTCTAGGCTCACACAGCCCTCAGTCCCCAGGCCAAGTCGGCACCACCTCCCTCCCCCAGGGCACACTTCATTGTTTGGGGGAGGAGTGCTCTGGGGTCCAGGGTGGTGGGGCTCCCCAACAGGAGGAAAAGGGAGGCTGTAGGGAGCAGGACAAAGGATAAACTGTGCTTGTGGGGAACCAGTTATTTCCCGACTTTGTAAAGACCTGGTCAGTCAAGAACCGTTTTCTAGAATCCATACACAAATAAAGAAGTATTTTCTTGGCATTTGATAACATCGTGTTCTGGCTGTAAAATCTGAGAACGTGTTTGCTATTGCAACATTATTTTTAATGAGCTGTTATTGGCCTGTCCTGCGGTTGGTATTGCCAACAGTAAAAGGCATCACCATGTTTGTAGGTTACACAAGGAACAACATATTTTGACCCGAATTTCTGTTTATTTTTCATTTATGACACATGCCCTCGTTTTTATTCCAAACCAGAGAGAAATAAAGAGAGGTCTATCTTCACTGGGGTCCAGGCTAAAATTTTGCCATAAATACGCGTGTCGGTTTATTTGGAGGGCAGTTTTCCATTAACAGGAAACTATACTGGACGTTTCAGCCACAGTAGAATCAATTGTGTCGATTGAATTTGAGGAGCCTAGCAACGCACTGCGAGGGGAAAGGGAGGCGTGCAGGCGCTCCCCAGCGGTCGCGCCCTATGGCTGCTCTCTGGAATCTCTTCAGCTTCCCGATTCCTCATCTCCCCCTTTCGGCTCCCCAGCTTCACAGCTGCCCCGCAGGGAGTTGTGCGTGCAGACCCTCAGCTTAAAGGCAGGCGGCCACACCCGGTCAACGAGGGTCGCCCAAGCACCTGCTTCTGTCTGGCGGACCCACCCTTCCAGGAGGTTCCTGGCGTGCTGTGCCTCCTCCGAAAGCTGCTCACCAAGAGCGCGATGACCTGGCGCCCAGCAGCGCGCGGATGCGGTGAGCGCTACGCTTCCCGCTGTCCGCCAGGACAGGGACCGGGATCTAGAGATGCAGCCCTGGAGGTGTTGGGCGCTGGGGGACAGAGAAAGGCCTGGCACGGAAGAGACAAGGTCTTCTCTGCTGCAGCTGCCGTAGCTGGGTAGCCTCTGTTCCCTGGCACTTGGAACATCAGGACCGCGCCCATGCCCGAGCCACCCCGGGAATCTCAGCTCCGCAAGCCCTGCGGAAGTCCCCCTCTCCTGGAAGTGGGGGCCGCAGTCCCGAGAGCTTGCTGTCCTCGGGGCTGTCCTCTCGTGGCCCAGCCTTTCCTAGCCTGACTTGGCAATCGGCCTTCGGCTGCAGCTAAACTGTGAACTCACTCCATTCTTCCCTCCAACCAGAGCCCATCAAAGTTAACCAGTTGACGAGTGCTCAGGGATGCCCTGCCCGGAAGCTCTTGGCTCCCGAAAAAACCCAGGTTTAAGAACAGAACGTGAGGCTGCAGCTCAGTGTTGGGAAATACCAGCTGTCTGGTATTTCGCCTAGCGCGGCTGTCGCTTTGCTCAATTTCGCAAACTAGATAAGCCTAGGTCCTCACCCCTTCCGCCTAGCATTCTTCCCTGATCGCTGGGCGTTTCAAGCCGCGGAAGGTACAGGGGAAAGAGTGCCTCTGGTCGCGAACAAAGCCGCCTCTGTCTCCGCCGCCTCCCGGATTACAGGGATGTGCGTCCAGGTCGCACTTAGGGAGCAGCAGAGGCAGTCAGCGAGCAAGACAGAAAAGAGTTTTGGAGACACTTGCTCTGGGGAAAATTGTCCCAACTTACACACTCTGGCAACACGAAAAGGTTTTCTTTTCTTTTTAATTAATTCAATGTCACAACAACATCAGTGTAACAATATTTTGTGGGTTTTTCTCTCTCTTTTTCTTAAAAAGGGACTCAACCCAGGCAGAGGTGAGGGAGATGAGGGGAAACAAAGTATCGCAGAACAACAGGTGTAGCCGACAGAAAGAAAACAGATTGGGTGACAGAGCCAGGAGCCCCGTAGAGTAGAGGGTGAACTTTACAAGAAATCTGTACATTTATCAAATAAGTTAAAATTCTTCTAAATTGATTGTCCTTCACTTAAAGCGCTCCAGTATGCCTAACTTACTCCTTTGAGCATCGTTACCTAAGCTTGTTTCCTTCTTGCCCTCTTTCCCCTGCCTAATTTTTTCTTTCTAAATGAATGACCATGATGATACAGTGAAAAGGCCCGTTTCCCTCGGTGGAGGAGGAAACAGCTTTCTCAGAAAATTTTGTACAATATTGCACAGGTCAAAGTACAACAGTTACTGCAGAACATAAAAGGTAAGAGGAGAGGATAAAAGATACCATATTAAAAATACTGAAATTACTCTCTCAAAACAGGGAACAAAGTAATAGTAATATTAATAATTTACCAAATGAAATTTCCAAAATAAATGCTACTAATAAATAAGATCACTCAGACCAGGCCAGATGTAGGGCTATTTCAATAGAGTTCTGATTTTTGGCTGTCTTTTCCCTTTAAACACTTAAGAGAATTCTTCTGTCACAAAGTAAGACCGATGAAGAGGCTCATTGCGACAGATCTCTCCAGAAGAGAAAAGCGGCCTGAGTCGGAATTCTTGTGAGAGGCTGCTCAGATTCTGAAAATTAAGGTGGATAACTGACTTGGGGGTGAGGAGGAAGAAACACACCCAGAAATCCAGAAATAAACATACTACCATATGAATTCATTCTCTCTCTCTCTCTCTCTCTCTCTCTCTCTCTCTCCCTCTCTCTCTCTCTCTCTCTGGATTCTGAAAACAGTTCTATAGAAAATGAATAGACTAGGCCAGGCGCGGTGGCTCACGCCTGTAATCCCAGCACTTTGGGAGGCTGAGGCGGGCGGATCACGAGGTCAGGAGCTGGAAACCATCCTGGCCAACTTGGTGAAACCCAGTCTCTGCCAAAAATACAAAAATTAGCTGGGGGTGGTGGCGCGTGCCTGTAATACCAGCTACTCGGGAGGCTGAGGCAGAACTGCTTGAACCCGGAAGGCGGAGGTTGCAGTGAGCCGAGATCGCGCCACTGCACTCCAGCCTGGGCGACAGAGCCAGACTCCGTCTAGGAAAAAATAATAATAATAAACTAGAGGCATTCAGGTTTTGCACTTATTTACCTTCTATAAAAAATAAAACCAAAAAGCCACAGCGCAATGGAAATTTGGAGGGGAGGGCTGCACATTTTACAAAAACTTTCGGTCTAAATATTTGACCCAGAAATTTTGTCTTGTTCCTGCTTTCTCTTAATATAAGCCAAAACCAAAAGAGGGGAAGCGCCTCCAATCCGTTAGGGATGAATTGCACGAAAATGCATTGCAAATACTTACAAAACGCTACCGACTGGGGGAGGGGAGGCCGAGGCTGCCCACCGAAGCCCGGGTTCCTGAAGACCGCTGGACGACTAGGCGCCCTCGGCCCAGCCCAGCCTCCCCCGGGGTCCGGAAGAGGAGGCCGGGCGCTCCCTCCCCCACCCCTCTGGGGCTTCAGACCGGCCGTAGCAGCGGCACGGAGGAGACCACCGGGTGCGAGTAGTAGACGGGGTGAGGGAAGGTGAGCAGTGGCTGGCTGACGGGCACCGGGGCCCCCGCGGCTGCAGCCGCCGCGCCCTCGGCCGCCGAGTTCTCGTGGTAGAGGATGGGCACCCGCACGATGCGCTGCGCCGCAGCGTGGCTCAGGTTGGCTGCCTCCAGCTCCGCCGCCAGCTGCCGCTTCCACTTGTTGCGGCGGTTCTGGAACCAGATCTTGACCTGCGTCTCAGTGAGGTGCAGCGACGCGGCCAGGCCGGCGCGCTCCGAGCTGCTCAGGTAGCGCTTCATGTCGAAGGTGGACTCCAGCTGGAAGACCTGGCTGCGCGAGAAGACGGTGCGCGTCTTCTTCTTGCGGCACGCCGGCTTCTTCTCTGGACTCTCGGCGCCCTTCTTCCAGTCCTCTGCGCCCGGAGTCGCCGCCGCCGCCGCCGACCCTGCGCCCGCCCCGGCCGCGCCTGGTGCCGCTTCGCCTTCCTTCTTGCTTTCCTCGGAGTCGCTCTCCTCCAGAATGATCTCGTCCGGGCTCTTGGAGTCCAGCTCCTTGGGGTCGGGGTCGGCCTTGAGCAGTGGCTCCGGAGAGTCGCGGTCAGTGCCCGAGGCGGGGGAGGAGTCTCGCAGGAGGGCCTTCTCCGAGGCTGGGGAGACAGACAGACGGACGCACACACATGCACACCGACACAGCCTTGAGCGAGGCCCAGGGCCTGGGAACCGCAAGCTCAACCCGCGCCGGCCTCCAGGTCCCGGGCTACGAGGCTTCACCATTCCCGCGGGCCGCCTCCTTCCTGGCTGGGCCAGAGAAGGGACGCCAGGTCCTGGGATCCCCTTCCTCCCGAGGACAGGCGAGCAAAGACGGCAGCGCGGCCACCTCCTTCCATTCCCTCAGCTTCCCTGCCAGGGGCCCGCGGAATGATTTGTTCAGCTTAGGCGCATTGGAATCACCCCCTCCTTCCAGGCCCTGTTCCCTGCCCCGGCCGTCCGAAGCCTCCCTATTCACGCCTGAGGCCACTTTTCCCGGGAAGCGCCGTGCCCCAAGCTCCAATTCCACTTCTTTTCTCACCAAGTGGGATTAGATTCGCGGGCAGCGCAACCCAGTGCGAGGGCAAGCGATGCAGGCCAGGGGGCCGAAAGAAACTGACCAAACAGAGGGTTTGCGTGTGCTGGGATCCCAGAGCTGCGGAGGGAAGCAGCGCCGGGCGGGGACGGGGCGGGCGCGCAGGGGGACAGCGAAAGTTCAAAGAGAGGTCAGTACCTTCAGGTCGCGGGAGGTGGCCGCCGGCGGGGGTCAGGGTGTAGGGGTACCACCAGGCCGGGGAGCGCTCCAGGTAGTGCGCGGGCAGGGCAAACCTCTGCGCCGGGATCTCAAAGCGGGGGAAAGCCAGGTCGCCCACCTGCGAGAGCGCGAAGCCCGCGGCTCCCTCCAGGGCTCCCTTGGCCGCCGCGGCGGCGGCAGCGGCAGCGGCGGCGGCAGCCGAGGCCGGCGCGAAGAGCGTCCGTGGGGGCGGCTGCGGCTTAGGGGGCGGCCGGTGGTGGTCTCCGTTGAGCAGGTTCTTGATGGAGAACGGGGACTCCTTGGGAGCGGGTGGTGGGGGCGGCGGCGGCGGGGGCTGTGCGCTGGCGGTGCCGGGAGCGTCCGGTCCGGGTTCCGGCATGGTCCCCTCTCCTCCGGGTCCCCGGGAGGGAGGGAGCGGGACAGGCGGGCGGCGGGACTAACAGGCTAGAGGCCGGAAATCAGACCATAAACGAAACTCAACTACCGGGCGCAAAGTCGGGGGCCGCCCCGGGCGCAAATCCAGCAGCGGGAGGGCGGGGTGAGGACCCAGTCGGGGCGGGCTCGCATGGGGGAGGGGTGCAGAGGGGCGGGGAGCGGCCCAGCCGCGGCACGGAGGATCCAGGCGGCTCGGCTGCGGCTGCGGCTGCGGCTCCCGCAGAGGAGGCAGCAAGAGCAGTCCCCGGCTCGAGGCTGCGTCAATCCGGCGCCGGATGCTAATGATGAAATCAAAATGTCATCCAAGTTAAATGCGGGGAGTATACGGCGATTGGGCGCGTACAATGGCAAATGGGATTAGGCAGGCGAAGGCTCAGCCGAGCCCGGGCCCCGCAGCCGCCTCCGCCACCGCCCCCTCCTCGTCTTCCCTCGGATTTTGGCGCTTTGGCTTCGGGCTATAAGAGCCCGCCTGTTATTGGCTTTATATAGTCCAATTAGGCAGCAAATGAGGACAAGCCTATTAGCACAAAAGGATATTGGCTCTCGCTAAAGAGGCACTCGGAGCGCTCCTGCGAGCGCAGGAGGCTAGCGAGGGACGCGGAGCAGGCGGCGCCCCTGACCGAAGCGCACTGACAGCCGCGAGCCGGGAGCCAGCGCCTGCCTCTCCCCCCTGCAGCGCAGGGACCAGCTTCCCGCCGCCAGGCCTGCGGGAGCGGGGAGGGGCGGGCCAGGCCCTCCCGGGTCACCTCGGGGTTATCTACGCTCGCAGCTGCCGCTCCCCCGCCTCCTGGGGCTGGCCAGGGGCCCGCCGCCCCCACGCGGCTGGAGAGCCACGCAGCGCGGGCCCAAGAGGCAAGACGCGACCTCGGCCCGCGGCGAACTCATCACTTTCCTACCCTTTGGGGTCCGGAGACCTCAGCATTTTTCCTTAAGCCTGCTAGGAAGGGCACGGCCAAGAAGACAGGGATTTGGGTTCCCCACCCATCGTCCAGCCGATAGTAAGGGAATCGGGGTGTAAGTCCTCACACTGCGTATTCGAGCTCAGAAATCCGCGTGGCCTTGGCCTTTGGCCCTGGAAAACTGAAGAGTGAGCCTTCCCCATGAGCAGGAGTGGGTGTGCGTCTGCGCGCTGATCCGGCCAAAACCCGGGCTTCACTCTGTGGGGCTGCTGGGGCAACAGCGTCTCGGCACCGACGGCTGCACTCGGAAGGGCATTCCTCTGCTCTGGACGCCGGTGCCCAAGGCTCGCAGATCAGCTCCGAGTCTGTGACCCCGAAGACAGCACCTTCTCCCAGGAAGTCTCTCCGGCCGGCCGGCGTTTGGAGCTGCCTAACTAACGCTTTAATAGGGGCAAGGTGAACCGAAGGCTCAGCGTCGTAACTTCCTCGGCCGCGGCAGGCAGCGGCACCCGCTGCGCGTCTCGAAGGCAGCGCAGTCCTTAGAGAACCGCATTGGACCTTTGCAAACGGCTTAGGGAAAGGTCACTCCACTCCAATGGCTTTAGAAACAGCTCCCCGGTTCGCATGAGAAGCCCATGAGGCAGACATTTAAGACTCTAGATTTAAGCGTCAAGTAAATCAGAATTGTTTGTGGGGTCCCCTCCTGAGAGACAGCTTTCTGATCAGACAAAGATGACAAACTGGCTTCACCCTCTTCCACCTGGGTGAAGCTCCCACACACGAGGGCTTTTGGGAATCCCTTCACCTCCACACCGCTTTCTTTTTTGTTAGATTGAGCCCCACCTAATTCAAGGCCGCCCTGCATTGGCAAACGCGACCGTGTGGGGTCCCCACTTGAGACGTAGATTTTGTTTTTCGGTCCTGGGGCGTGAGACCCTCCCTACCAAATCTCGACGGGCGTCTGTAATGTTTCTTTCTGCATTCATCTACAGCAGCGAACCCCATTTTTGCTTTGGAAATCTGGAAACGTAAATGGCGCTTCCATAAACAATGACTATTAATACTCCCTTGAGTTTACACAGGGCTTTACTGGAATGCAAAACACTACACCATCCAAAACTCTGGGTTGTAACGGATCACTGCCCTGAGACCCCAGCAGGGCGGGTCTCACACTTGGATTTTAAAGGTGGAAACCGCGCCCAGAAAAGAAGAAACTGGGCCTAGGTCACCCAACGGCTACTGGATACCCAGAGGTCATTTTCTTCCTAACCACAGAAATAGTTCGATGCACGTAGGTCTATGAGAGTTGGGTGGGCACCACCTGCACACAGCCTGCCAGGCGGCCGAGTACGCATGCAGAGATCCCTGCGTGTGTGCGCGTGTGTTGTGGGAGCTCCGCTATCCAGGGCAGACGCACGCAAACTTGGGTAGAGTTCCGACGCACGAGAGTCGCCTTTAAACTGGAAAAGCTTGTCAGCTCCCCTGAAATAGAAGCGCCCTGGCAGAGGTCGCCAAAAATGCTGAGGTTTCTGTCTGGGGAGGAGGACTCGTAGCTGATCAGAACTCCAGGGCTAGACCCAGATGGGAAGGGGACAGTCCCAGTCTGGCAAGAGAAGAGTCCGGGACAGCCGTCCCCGTCCCTGCTGTGCGGCTACCGGATCCTGGCTTTCCAGTTGTCGCCCCAAGTTCACCCGTTAACTCCCCTCCCAGGGGCGTGCAGGGGCGGTGTTGTGTGCTTGTATGCTTGGCCAGGGAGAGGAACTTTTCCAGTGTCAGCACTCTCAGCCCATCCTCTGAGTTTTAGGGATTGCTTGGCTTGAACAGCAGGATACACTGAGTAGATCTTTCCCTTCCCCTTCGAGAAAGCTGGTGGGAGTCGGGTCTGGGCGCCGGCTCAGCCCTTCACTCGCCCTCTGGCGAGGGGTGTTGCCTCCGTTCTTGCGCTTACGACTCCATTCAAAGTCAGGCAGACAGCGCCCTCTATGGGACAGCCTGTGAACCAAGCCTGCGGGCTCCGCTGGAGAAACCACCGTTCCGGCGCAGGTCCTTTAAAAGCCACTGAGGTCTCGCCCTTCGCGGTCGCGGTTAGAGAACAAAAGCAGCTTTTCTCTGGATCCCGGGAGAAGCAGTGGGTGAAATCGCCTTCAGATCTCTGCTGATCTTTACCTGGCCATGACAGGAAGTGATCTCGCCTGCCTGTCATCCTCCTTCCCGCTTTTCCTGCCTCTGTTTTAGGGCCCATTATTCTGTGGTCCCTGTTTCGTTCTATCCTTTAGGTACAGGTCCTAACTAATCTCAGGCTAGGTGTCCTCCAGGAAGGACGCGGGGAGGGGACGGGCCTGCCTCATTCGTCTTCCCAGGACTCAGCGCCGTCGGCCAACCATTGGGTGCTCAGGAACCGCTTGTGTTAATGCCTGAATGCCTGAGTCAGACGAATGGATGGATGGATGGATGGATGGATGGATGGATGGATGGATGGATTCACAGTTCCCTTACAGAGAATTGGCCCACTTGATTAGGGACCTTCAGATAGCCTGATCATACTCAAAAGCTGTTTTTAAAAAGTTTAATGAGAAATCTGAGATTCTTTTGATGCTGCTGCATTTTACAAAACCTAAAAGAGCTGAAGGAATGGGATCTTTGGGGTACCTTTCCCACGCTAATCCCAGACAAATGGGCCGTGGGAGCTGGGTCTCTACACCACTCACCCTTGGGACAAGGAGCCAAGAGGGCAGAGGGGGCCTGGAGAATGCCAGTGATTAACACCCAACATTTGCACAAAAGCATGAGGCCTGACTCAGGAGTGCTTGGCATGGCGTCCTCACCGGTCCCAAGCCTGCCACACACACACAAAGCACATACACATTTGTGCACACACACAAGTCAGTAAACAAGGCGCTTCCCAAAGGAGGGGAGCATTTCCGTGCTTTTTAGTACTTCCCCTAAGAGCAGGCTGCTTCCTTCCCTCCGTAGCCATACTGCAGTCCTCCTTGGAGCAGCTTCCTGGCACAGCCCACCTCCTTGTCCGTGGAGGGGGCAGTGACTGCTTAGGCTTCTAGCCAAAGCTGCAAAGCTCCCAGGCTGGAGGCCCCCACAATTAATAGAGTTTGCCCTGGTCCTGATGGCCTCATTTTCCCACCCAACTCTTCTGACCTGCAGGTCCTTGCTTTGAAGGCAGAATGGACAAAAGCCTGGAACTGTGATCCTGGGGAAACTGTGCTACCTACACATGCTACACAAGCTCTTTACTGGAACTTTCCTGGAAAGTTCTCTCCCATCTTTCGCGATGCCACCAGGAATCCTGCCAATGAAGTCTCCCTCTGGCTAATGACTGACTCTGAGAAAATACACAGCCCTAGGAGACAGGTCATAGCCAAGCTGTGCTTGATCATATGTTTCCTGAATCACACACAATGTCCTTAGAGTGGCTGAATGTCTAACCCTTCCCTGACAGTGAGGGTAACAGTTATAGAGAGGTAATATCAGCTCACGGTCATTGAGTCCTCATTATAAGCCAGGCACTATAACTTGGTGAGGTAGGTACTATTATTATTTCTGATTAACAGATGAGGAAGCTGAGGTCCTGAGTATGACAAGGAAGAGCTAAAGAGAGTACTGAAACATTTACCCTCGTAGGGTTGCTACAAGGACAGGACTGATGTATGGTAGGTGCTACTAGCTATTGTGCTGTTATTCCTTATTCATTCATTCTTCAAGATGAACCCACAGGCCGAAGTCTGTTCTTGTGGGGTTGCCTTGAGAAAGCTAACACAGATCTACAATGGAGAGATGCCCCAAGAGTTGCTTCCTTGCTTCAAGGAGGCCTTACTCTACTATCCAGAAGTGAGCCAGCTCTCCTACATCCCCCGTTCTCTTCCTGGTTCTCTTGTCTTCTTTGAAATTTCTTCTCACAGTAAGGCGCGGTGGCTCACATCTGTAATCCCAGCACTTTAGAAAGCTGAGGTGGGAGGGCCTCGCTTGAGGCTGAGAGTTTGAGACCAGCCTGAACAACACCGTGAGACCCTGTCTCCACAAAAAAATTTTTAAAAAGTCTTTCTCCCCGAACCAAGAACCTTTCAAGTACAATTATTTGAAGGTTGCTGTCTATCCTCAGAGTTCTCAGTAGGGAAGAAGAGGTATAATTTACTATGCAATAAAATCCACAGTTTTGAGGATACAGCTTCATAAACTTTGACAAATGTATACCCCTGCGTAATTATCAACTGTACTTCCCTCCCCTGAAAGTTCTATCCTGGCCCCTTGCAGTCAATTCCCCCAAACCCCACCCTAAGAGACCCCTGATTTGATTTTTAGAATTAAGGATGAGTTTTTCTGGTTCTAGAAGTTCATCTAAATACCATGTCCGGTATCTACTCTTCTGAGTCTGCTGCTTTGAGCCAATGAATCCATGCAATTTATCTGTTTCATTGTGCAGAGTATTTTTAGCAGAAGGGTTGCACATCTGGCTTACATTTAAGTCAGCTTTAGATTCAAGTTCCAATGGAATTCTTTAGGTAGAGACCTAAAGAAATTCCACATCCCAGGAATGGAGAAGAAAAATGTGGCCTATCCATACAATGAAAAATTATGCATCAACACAAAGGAATGCAGCACTGATACATGCTACAATATGGATGAGCCTTTGAAAACAAGATGCTAAGTGAAAGACACCAGTTGTAAAAGACCACATATTGTGTGACTCCATTTAACTGAAATGTCCAGAGTAGGCAACTTCATAGAGACTTAGAAAAGAGATAAGTTATTAGCAGATGCTCGGGGGCTGAAGGGAATGAGGAGCGACTGCAAATGGGTAAGGGGTTTCTTTTGGGGGTGATGAAAATGTTTTAAAATTGGTTGTAAAGATGGTTGCCCAAGTCCATGACTGTACTAAAAATTTTAGTGAGTAAATTGTACCATACGTGAGCACAATCTCAGTAAAGCTGTTATGAAAATATCTACCTCCTAGCATAAGCACAAGCTTTCTAATGCACAAGCTTTGATAAGCACAAGCTTTCTAATGCCTCTTGTCTTGAGAGCTCCATGGAGCTGGTCCAGTGACCTAGCTGGGTCTCCCTCAACCTTCCCTCCATAGTTCCTCTTTCTGCTGGTGGCTGGGCAGGGGGTGAGGGATGCAAGGACCATTGGCTCAGCCTCCTGTGTATGAGAAACTCTCTCCCCACAGCACAGGGGGGAAGCCTAGCCCATGCAACCCTCAGTGAGATCATGCAAACCACATCAGAGCTGAGCCCCTCGGTAGCAAAGCCTGTCCCCATGGCCCACATTGGGCTGTTATCCGGGATGTCTCTCTTCTAGCTTTGATGGTCTTTGATTTTGTGCTTCTTGCCTCCATGACTGAGGAATGACCCATTCTCCCTGAGCCATCAGTTCTGCCACATGAATGTGGCACAATCAGAACAAACAAAGGTCATGTCATAGAAGCCGAGATGACTCCTCAAGACAGCCAGGTGAGGAGTGGCTGAAGCTTCCTCCCAACAATGCCTGAGCAGTCCTGAAGAGTCATCTCATTTGTTCACTTAGTTAGCAATATGCCTGGGTAGGCATTGTGCCAGGCTCTGGGGGTACAAGACTAAACAACTCACAACTTCTGTTCTTGGGGTGCTCCTAGCCTAGAAATGAAAACTGGAAAGGGAGCAAATAATGGCAATGCAATGTGAGAGGCAAAGTGCCTCTAGCACATTTAGGCACAAAGTTATTTGGGATCACAGAGAAGGAAACAACTAATTCAGTCTGGTGGTTTAGTGTAATCAGTGGAGGCTTCCTGGAGGAGGTGATCAACCAGGATCTTGATGAGTGTGTTATCAGGTAGGGAAGGGAGAAGGACAAAGAGGCAGAGGAAATGTCAGAGCATAGCCGTAGAGTTTGTGGTGGTGAGGGTGCACAGAGAGCTGTAGTAAGGGGAACAGAACTGGGAGAAAGAGACTGCTTCCCTTGAATCTCTGCATCAGGGATTGTGGGCCCTTGAATTCCTGCATCAAAATCAATAGGTCTCTCCACAAAGCCCATCGTATCACACTGTGGCAGCAGTAAGGAGAGCATGGGCTCAAGAATCTGCAATTTTGCTAGATGTAGCAGGCTGATTTCTAGCACGATTCCTGTATTACTTTCCTAGGGCCGCCTTAACTAAGTACCACAATCTGGAGGGCTTAAAACATGGAAATTTCTTGTTTCATAACTCTGGAGGCCAAATGTCCAAAATCAAGGAATTAGCAAGGCCGTGCTCTCTCCGAGTTTCCAAAGAAGGACTTGTTCTAGGGAAGGATACCTCTCTCCTAGCTTCTGGTAGAATAAAGTCCAAATAAGCTCAGTTCACAGGTACTGGGAGTTAGGACTTCAGCATATCTTTTTGGAGGACACAATTCAACTCACCTGCCCACAGCGTTCTCCACCTGTGAGTATTCATGTGCTTGTGTAATTCACTCCCCTTGAATACAAGCTGAACCTAGTAGCTTGATTGCAACCAACAGAATACAGTAAAGGTGATGGAATGTCACTTGCATGACTGGGTTACAAGATTGTAACTTCTGTGTCATTAGCTGACTCTACTGCCTTCTCAGTTTGCATACTTTCATGAACCAAGGGTGTCCTCATACCAACAGCCAGTGGTAAATGGAATTCCTAAGTTGAACAGCCTGTGAGAAACTCAATGTTGCCAGTCACCACTCTGTGAGTTTGAAAGTGGAGCCTTCTCCAATCAAGCCTACAGATGAGAACATAGTCCCTGGGCCAACACTTTGATTGGAGCCTTGCAATTGACCATGAAGCTGAGGCGCCTGTCCCACAGAAACTATGAGATAATAAATATGGATGTTTTAAGCCACTGGTTTTGGAGTAATTTGTTACACAGTAGTCAATAACTAATAGAACAGTTCTCCAGGTATTTCTTTCATCCATCAGAGTTTGAAGACTTAAGCAATGGGGAGCCATAGAAGGATTTGCAACAGGAAGCAACAGGACCTGATCAGATTAAGTTCCAGGAAGACCATTTAAACAGAGTGAAGGATTTGTCAGAGCAGGAAGGAGCAGGAGGCTAGGAGGCTGGTTAGGAGGTGGTTAATGAGGACCTAAACCACCAGCAATTTTTAACAAATTGAATGCTCCCATAAAACCAGCACTCGGATTAAAAAACCAAACATATCAGAAGCCCAGAAGGCCTCCTTGGGTTCCCATCCAATCATCCTTGCCCCCATCTCCAACCAGGATAATCACGATTCATGGATTCGTTTTGCCTGCATTTGAACTTTATTTTTTTAACTGTATAATTATTTTTATTTTTAATGTCCAGAATGTGTAATATAAGGGCCAGAGCCTCCTCCTGGACTCAATTTTATAACTTCTCGATTGGTTGGTGAGGCCAATAGGAATACTTTTTCTTGTCTAATTTGGTTTCTAGGAAAGCTCAGTTCAAATCCTCAATGGTCATCTGCTCAAATGGAATTAAGTTCCTCATCTTCTCCAACTGTTTCTCATATTCTACAATCCTGGCCTTTGAGAGAGACACCCACTCAGCAGAAGATTTCACATCTTCTTTTTCTGCAGCATCCACCTGGACAGTATATTTATCCTCTGGCATAGAACCTTCAGAGCATTAAACTTCTTCTCAAAGTCATCCACCAAGCCTGCCTTGGCCACATTGGCCTTGTAGTTAGCCCAGTCGATAGCTGGTGGATTCTCAGGTAAAGTAGCCAACCTGGAGGTGAGGTTCTCATTCCAGAACAGGGAGTTTGCAACGGCCTTTTGGCTTTGGGGTATGATTTCCCCAAAAGCTACCTGGTCCGTGGTTTTTAGAGCAAGTTTTCACCCAGCCATCTTGGAACCCTTCACCGACTCCAGCTGCCTATGGTCCACAGCAGCAAGTAAGTCTGAACTTTATTTTTAAAAAATGTATTATTCTTTGAGAAAGAGTCTTGCTCTGCCACCTAGACTGGAGTGTAGTGGCATAATCTCAGCTCACTGCAACCTCCGCCTTCCAGGTTCAAGCAATTCTTGTGCCTCAGTCTCCTGAGTAGCTGGGATTGCAAGCCTGCACTGCCATTCCCAGCTAATTTTTTTTTTTTTTTTTAACAGAAACAGGGTTTCATTATGTTTTCTAGGCTGGTCTCAAAGTCCTGATCTCATGTGATCCACCTGCCTTAGCCTCCCAAAGTGCTGGGATTATAGGCATGAGCCATCATGCCCAGCCCATTTGAACTTTATATAAATAAAATCATATGTAGTTTTCTGTGTTTTGTGTCTGGCTTCTTTTGCTCAACATTACGTTAGTGAGATATTGTCATTTTGCTTCATGCAATTGTAGGTTGTTTTTTTTTTCATTGCTATTTCTTATTGCTTTGGGTGAATACAATGAAATGTATTTATTCATTTTGCTGTTTATAGGCATATTGGCAGTTTCCAGTTTGGGGCAGTTATACATACAACTGATAGTTACGTATTTTCTAATAAACAGATGTGTGCATTTTTGTTCAGCATCTCCAGGAATAGAATTATGGACCTTAGGATATATTTCTGCTCCCTTCTACACACAGGGAAGAACCAAGTGACAGACATTCATATGACAACCTGGGTAGGTTCAAAGCTGAGCATCCCACAGGGGATCCTTGTGCAGCCAGAACGGCTCAGGTCATCCCTACTGTGCCTCACATAAGTGCCAGGCATATACTTTGAAAAGCATTTTCTCACTCGATCTCCCACATCTTCCCCCGACTCTATTTTTACCTTTCAGAAAAGAAAACATAAACAAATACTAAGCCCCGGGGATGCTAAGCAACTTGACATCCTCTCCTTCATCCAGCTGGCCAAGCCTTTATCCTCCCTGACAACTTGGCCCAAATCCATTGATTAGAAATTGGTACCAGGCCCTTAGCTGTGGAGAGGCTGCCAGATTGTGCTGAGGTCTTCACACAGGGTTCAGTTTTCTGAGATGTCCTGAAAGAAAATTCTCCCCTCTTGGTGTAGGTTCTACTGGACTTGCCAGGGAATAGGAATTGGGTTGGAAAGTGGGAGGCAGTTACCGAATAAATGCTTTAGAATCAGACAGCACTTGCTTTAGATTCCAGCTCTGCCACTTCCTGGTTATGTGAATTTTACCAAGCTGTTGACCTCCCTTAAGTCTCAGGCCCCTTGTCTAAATGACAGCAATGACACAGGCCACTTGTCAGGGCAGTTGTGAGACAGAGATGAGGTTGTGTATGTGGAACGTCCAGCATGGAATCTGTCTCCTAATAAATGCTCAGTAAGTGGCAAGTGACCAAACATTAAGGCTGGACAGAGGGCAAGAGGGCAGTGACAGTGTGTGTCAGTCAGCTTAGGCTACTGTAACAAAAGTACCCAAGACTGGGTGACTTAAACAGCAAACACTGATTTCTCCCAGTTCTGGAGGCTGGAAGTCTGAGATCACGGTGCCCGCATGGTTGGGTTCTTGGTGAGGGTTCCCTTCCTGGTTTGCAGTTGGCAACCTTCTTGTAATTGACATGGTGAAGAGAGAGATATAATCACTCTGTGCCTCTTCTTAGAGGGACACTAATCTCATGAATGCGGGTTCCAATCTCATGACCAAGTCACCGCCCAAAGACCCCACTTCCTCATATCATCATATTGGGGATTAGATTTCAACATATGAATTTTGAGAGAGGGGACACAAACATTCAGTCCCTAACACAGGGGAAGTGCTTGAAGGCTGAATATGGATCAGTCCTGCTCATCACTGGCCACCTGTGTGGCTTGGCTAAATCCTTTGCCTCTGAAGAGCTCAATTTTCCTTGTTTCCTCATCCACAAAGTGAAAGGCTGCAGTAGACAGATCTAGCTTGAGAGTGCTATGATTCTGTAGTGTCCTTTTCTCATTTCCTGTAGAAACTCCTATAGATTGGACAGAATTGAAAGAGGACAGCATTCTCATACTCACAGTTCATAACTGACCTTCAATAAGGCTGGTCTTCTCAGGAATGGCAGCCAGGAAGATAACACCTCAGCACAAGAGTTTGCCCCAATTTTATCCCTAAATGGGAGTCCCAAGAGCAACGCTACGCCTGCAGATCTGTCCCTGAAAGACATAAGTGTTTTCTAAAAATCTGAAAGGACTGTAATGATCGATCAGATAAACTGATCATCTTCAAACACGCAGGATGCTGTGATCTGCGTGGTTTGCACGCTGACCCCACTGGGGGTGTGTGTTTTTCTGGAATATGGGGTGACTAGAGTGCTAAAAGTAGAAATTAATTTGGCAAGCATGTACAGGCACCCACCATGTGCTAAAACCCTGTAAGGGGGCAAACATTCAATTGAGATATAGTCTCTGCTATCTGGGACCTTACTGTCAACAGCAGGGTCCAACAGGGAACACAGAAAGCTAGAAAGTCAAGTCAAAACAGGATAAGTGCTATCACAGAGATATGGTGTAGGTCTCTAAGATGGAGCTTTCAATAAGCACAGATGGGAGAGAGAGGAGAGTGCATTCCAGGCAGCAGGCAGAGGGGAGAAGCACATTTGGAGACACAGAGACTTGCAAATGCAGAATGGGGTTGGCCCTCTCCTGTACTTGGAGCACAGTCTGTGTTTGAGAAGGGGCTGTGAGAATGGAAGTTGGGTCCAAGTCATGAGAATCCTAATACCAGGCTAAGGAGCTGGGATATTCTTGTGGCAATGGGGAACCAGAGACAATGTGGAATTAAGGGGACTGCAGGATCAAAGCTGTAGTTCATGAAGATAAATCTGCCATGGAGTGAAGCTGGATGGGAGCAGGGAGAGTCTGGTGACTGGGAGACCAGGCAGGAGGTTATGGCTACAGTTCAGAGCTGAGCACAGGAGGATAATTGCCCTGGGAATGGAAAAGGAAACTGAGTTGGGGGGTCGCCGGACTTGTGACTAATTAGCCATGGGAGTCAGGGAGAGGGAGGAGTTGAAGGTGCTTGAGATGAAAATATTCAGGAGGAGGCTCGTAAATCACCAATTTCGACTTGAATGGACATTTCTCCAAAGAAAGATGTGTGAATGGCCAACGGATGTATGAAAAGAAGCTCAATGTCACTCATCATCAGGGAAATGCACATGAAAACCACAATGAGATATCCCCTCCCACCTGTTAGGATGGCTAGTCTCAAAGAAAACAAAGGACAAGTGCTGGCGAGAATGTGGAGAAATCAAATCCTATGCACTGTTGGTGAGAACACAAAAGCAGTGCAGCCATCATGCAAAAACAATATGGAAGTTCCTCAAAAGATTAAAAGTAGAACTACCTATGATCCAACAATGCCTCTTCTAGGTGTTTCTCCAAAAGAATTGCAATTAGGATTTCGAAGAGATATTAGGACTCTTCTGTTCATTGCAGCACTATTCACAATAGCCAAGATATGTAAACGAATAATATCCATCATAGATGAGAGGGTGAACAAACGTGGTAGATACATGCAATAGAATATTACTCAGCCTTAAAAAGGAAGGAAATTCTGACATATGCTACAATACGGACGCAATATGGATGATCCTGGAGGACATTATGCTAAGTGAAATAAGCCAGTCACAGAAAGCCAATACCGCATGGTTCCACTTGTGTGAGGTATCTAGAATAGTCCAATATATAGAATCAAAGAGTGAAATGGAGGCCAGGCACAGTGGCTCATGCCTGTAATTCCAGCACTTTGGGAAACCAAGGTGGGTGGATGACCTGAGGTCAGGAGTTTGAGACCAGTCTGGCCAACATGGTGACATTCCCTCTCTATTAAAATACAAAAATTAGCCAGGTGTGGTGGTGCGCACCTACAGTCCCAGCTACTTGGGGAGGCTGAGGCAGGAGAATTGCTTGAACCTGGGAGGCAGAGGTTGCAGTGAGCTGAGATTGCGCCACTGCACTCCAATCTGGGCGACAGAGTAAGTAATAAAAAATAAAATAAAAGAGTGAAATGGTGTTCCCTATTTTATTTTTCCAGGGGCTGGGGTTAGGGAGTAATGGGAAGTTGCTAATCAACGGGCATAAAATTTCAGTTAAGCGAGATCAGTTCTAGAGATCTGCTATACAACGTCATGCCTATAGTTATCAATACTGTATTGTGCACTTAAACATTTATTAAGAGAATGCAAATCAAAACCACATTGAGATACCATCTCACGCCAGTTAGAATGGTGATCATTTAAAAATTAGGAGACAACAGATGCTGGAGAGGATGTGGAGAAATAGGAACAATTTTACAATGTTGGTGGGAGTGTAAATTAGTTCAACCATTGTGGAAGACAGTGTGGCAATTCCTCAAGGATCTAGAAATAGAAATTCCATTTGACCCAGCAATCCCATTACTGGGTATATATCCAAAGGATTATAAAT
>CAUYLG010027404.1:0-52943 GCA_963573385.1 Cacajao melanocephalus | reverse complement strand
GAGAAGGTCCTTTACTCTGTGAGTGCAGGTTCGTGACTGCACCCTCCCCCGGCACAGCCTCGGATCCTGTTTATAATTTCGTATCTTACTGCCACAGAGGCCGTTCCGTCAGTCTTACGGTCTCCAGCTTAACATTAATGCGGCTTGGTTGTTGTGTCTAAACCCTAAAAGGGAGGGGGTATCAGGAAACCCGTGTGACCTCCCATCCTGCCATCATAGCCTGGAATTCAGGGTTTTTCTTGATTTATTTATTTATTTTTTTGAGACAGAGTCTTGCTCTGTTGCCGAGGCTGGAGTGCAGCGGCACGATCTTGGCTCACTGTAATCTCTGCCTCCCAGGTTCAAGTGATTCTAGTGCCTCAGCCTCCCGAGTAGCTGGGATTACAGGCATGTGCCACCACGCCCGGCTAAGTTTTGTATTTTTAGTAGAGGTGGGGTTTCACCGTGTTGGCCAGGCTGGTCTCGAACTCCTGACCTCAAATGATCTGCTTGCCTTGGCCTCCCAAAGTGTTGGGACTATAGGCATGAGCCACCACACCTAGCCTAGAACTCAATTTTAAGGCTTTTCTGGAGTTTCTTTGGCCAAGAGTGGATCCGTCCCATTGGTTGGGGGCTTAGGGTTTTAATTTTAGTTTACAGAGTGCAGCACTGAGCCACCGAGAAGTCTTGCCAGGCCTTGAAGCCTCATGGAACTTGCCCTGCTGGATTTGAACTTAACTTGGGACCAGGGACTCCATTTATTCCTTCTTCTTTTTCTCTTTTGGAATGGGAATGTATATCTTATGCTGAGCTCATCACTGTACCTTGGAAGCATATTTTCTAGTTCCACAGTTGCACAGATAAAGAGGAATTTTGCCTGGAGTGGATTGAACCAGGGTCTTACCCATGCCCGATTTCGATAATGAGTGTTGAGATTTTGAGCAGAAAATTTTTAGATGAGAGGCTGGGTGCAGTGGCTCACACCTATAATCCCAGCACTTTAGGAGGCTGAGTGGGGCGGACTGCTTGAGCCCAAGAATTTGAGACCAGCCTGGGCACCATGGCAAAATCCTTGTCTCTACCCAAAGTACAAAAAGTTAGCTGGGTGTGGAGGCATTCATCTATAGTCCCCGCTGCTCAGGAGGCTGAGATGGGAGGATGGCTTGAGCCTGGGAGGTTGAGGCTGCGGTGAGGCATGATAGGGCCCCTGCACTCCAGCCTGGGCAGCAGAGTGAGACCCTGCCTCCAAATCTTTAGATGGGATTTTGGACTTAGAGTTGATGCTGTGATGGTTGGGACTTGGGGGCTGTAGGGTGCGGTGAACACATGCTGCACATGGATGTGGTGGGTTAGATGGTGGCCTGGAAAGAGGATCTTTGCAGAGGTAACTAAGCTAAGGATCTCAGATGGTATCATCCTAGAGTGGGGTGGGCCTAAGTCCAATGGCAAGAGTCCTTACAGAGGAAGAAAAGGGCGGAGCGCACAGACGAAAAGGCGCCGTGATGACGGTGGCGGGTCCTTACGCAGAGCTGAGCGCTGAACTTGTGCTTGGCCTGGCGCGCTGCAGCGGACGTGAGGGCTTGTCCCTGGTGGCTGCAGCCCATCCTGCATGTTGTGTCTCTGTGCTCCTTCCCAGTCACTAGGTGACCACATGACCTTTAGAATCAATACTGTCACCATAGCAACCAAGTGTCCCTGCACGTGGGCTCCACGGCCCTGGCCTTCCAGGAATCCTCAGTCGCAGGCCCCACCAGGGCTGAATCTGAGGGTGCCACGGCTAGAACCATCTGTCTTCCATTTCTCGGTGGGGAGGCTGCCCATGGATTCTCCACATAGGTGATACCCAGATCGGAATCCCATTTCCTGTTTTGGGCATCAGTTCTGAGATGTGTTTTCCAGCAGGAAACAGCACTCACGAATTGGGTGATCCGGGGAGATTTAATAAAAGGATGCTTAACAAAGGCATGGACAGAGCACATGTGTTCATTTCAGAATGATGACAGAAGGCAAAGCACACATTAAAACTGGAGTGGCCAAGCTGTGTGCCAGTTATAGGGTGATGGCTGAACCATGTCCAAGGCATGTCCCTCAGGAGGCATGGCTTTATGGAAAAATTACAGACAATTGCACACGAAGCCTGGTGTCAGGGACTGCACCTTGTACACCAAACCACCCCCAGCCCTTCAGCACACGCTGTGGCCACACACTCGCTGTCTTGCAGCGCAGACCCTCTGTCCTCCCACACGAGCCCGTTTCTACCTTACGGCCAGTGTCCTCCTGCAGCGCGGACCCTCCTGGCCTTCTGCACGAGCCTGTTTCTACCTTAGGGCCAGTTCCTGCTGCTGGAACCCAGACTCCTGACCTTCCTCGGGCTACCTGTGCCAGACCACCCCAGCTAAAGTGGTCCCACGATCATGCATATGCTGTCCTGTCTGTGTGCTCCTGCATGCTAGACATCAGGTGCACTGAATGCATTTATCTGTCACATTGTCACTCGGTCTCCTGTCACTGGAAGGGGCAGACAGGGTCGCTGCCCCAGTGAAGCTGATGTTCCTGGACAACCTGGGCATGCAGGGAAGCTCAGGAATGCTCTGCTGGCCTCACCGCCCCTTTCATCCACAGCTGGCCCCGTCCCAGCCTCAGTCCCTCCCGGAGCCCCCCCAGAACTTCAGGGCTGCCTCCCATGGGGCACCAGGGCTTGGCGAGCTCCTGGGTGCAGCGGCCTCTGACCCCTCGTCTGTCTCGTGCCCACCCTGTGGACCTCTCACACTCTGTCTTGTATCTTGTGCTTGCCTGGACCCTGTGCCATGCTAGGCAGGGGTCACCTGGACAGTCAAGAGTTGTGCTCTGAGCCCACAGGCTCCTGCAGGGCTGATCTGCACTGGCCAAATCTTAGGACCCAGCATTCTTTTGGGAGCTGCTGTTTCCCCACAGCCTTCCCATTTCCTGACTGAGGAGCAGGTGCCTGGCTTGGTGTTTGAGGCTCACAGCAAGGGTGGGGTTGGAAGGTTTCCTACTTAAGTGTGCAGACGTCCCATGAGCCCCTCCAGCCGGCGGCAGTTTGTCTTCTGCAGAACTTGGTGTCCCTGGGTCAAGGCCCTCTTTGGGCCCTCTGTCCAGAGGAATGTCCAACCTCAGCTGCCCGGGCCTGGGAGGCATCCTGGGCTCTGGCTGTATTTACATTCTCCCACCTTTTGGGGTCCAGGTTACCTGCAGGTCCTCAGCCTCTCCAGTCTTCAGAGTTGCCTTTCTACCCGCTGTCTGAAGTCCATTAACACATTCTCCCTTCTCCTGTTCCCTCTTTGGTTGTGGTGGGGACATTGTAGCTGTTACTCATTTTCTGCCACTTTTAGGGGTCAGAGGGAGAGGAAGAGAGGAGATTATGTATGTTCAGAGGCTGTGCATTTTGGGAGGAGCCCTGGGGAGTCTGATGTGTGTGCTGGGAGTGCAGGGTTCCAGGCACTGCCTTGCCTCGGTGCCTCCCTTTCCAAATGCGCCTTCATCGCTCTCCTGTTGCGATGGGCACCAAGGGCTTCCTCTGAGGCGGATGCCGAACCTGCTGCTGTCCGCGTGCCTACTGGAGAATGGCAATTTGGAGGGAGAGCAGAGGGCAGAGCTGCGTGGCTGCAGGAGCTGGGAAGTTGGCTCTGTGCACTGGAAGTTTAGTTAAGAGACTGATTCGTCTGTGCTAGCCAGGCAGGGAGACCAGCGGTGGCTGGTGGGTCAGGTGACCTAGGCTATGCTGCCATAAAAATACCATCTAAATCTCAGCAGTGAAATGCATGCTATTTCTCCTTGTTCTATGTGTCTTAGGCGGCTGCGTGTCCTAGGCAGGTGTGTGTCCTATGGGGGTGTGTGTCCAGGTGGGTGCATGTCTAGGTGGGTGCCTGTCCTAGGCAGGTGGTTGCGTGTCCTAGGCGGGTGGGCAACGGCTCCATTCCTTGCAGTCCCCAAGGGATGGGGCTCGTGTTGGCCCAGAAGCCATGCAGACTTCCTGTGCTCACATTTCATGCATCAGGCAGTTAGGGCAGGAGGCCATCCTGAATGTCAAAGGTCAGGGGAGGCAGAGCCCACAGTGGCTGAAGGGCTGGGTTGACAATGGTGCGCGGTGGGATGGGTCGGGGTGGGAGACATGGGTCTTGGATCCAGGTGGGGGATCCGCTCATCCGTGGGGCAGGCAGCAGGAAGTCTCCTCCAGGATTTCACGGGGGAGGCGGGGACCCCGGTTTTGTGGCCTGGCTGCAGGGAAGAACCTAAGGAGGTAAAAACTTTCTAAAGTCAGACAACCCGGTACCAAAAACCAATTCTTTAGTGACAAGCTCTAGGGGCAGGCGGCGAGGCTCCATGCACAGCCGTGCCTCCTCCAGGGCACTGCACGTGCCCAGCGCTTTCAGCGCACTGTCGCACCCAGCTCTGCGCAGGGGCGGAGGCGCCCGGAGGTTAAGCCGCGCCCCAGGCCTCCGAAATACGCAGAGTGCCGAGGGCCCTGTCGCATCTAGGCCACTCGGGCACGTGTTCTCAGGCCAGGCAGGGGTGGCGAGGACGGGGCGGGGGTGACCGAGAGCGCGGGCACACGTGCTCAGGGCTCAGCGCCCACCTTGAGCGTCCGCGTGTGCGCGCTCGCCGCCAAGCCCGCCCGCCCCACCCTCTGGCGCCGCGCTCGGGCGCCGCCTGCAGCCTCCTGACCGTGAGCCTGGCCCTGCCCGGCCGATTCCCGCCGCCCGCATCCCGAGCCTGCAGCCCGGTCTCACCCTGCGCAAAGCAGAAGGCTGGAGCTTAAGACTCCTCGCACCGGCGGCGGAAGCCCGCGCGCCGGCTGTTTTCACCGAGGAGGCAGGGAGAGGGAGGCCCGCGGAGACCGCGAGAAGGTCCTGCCGCCGTGCCGGGCAGAGCTGTCTCCATGCCAGGGACGCCGACCTCCCGGGCCCCGGCATACCCGTGGGGGCGCTCCCTGCCTCCCTCGCTCTCGTCCCCGCCGTCTAGTCGGAGCCGTGGTCCCCGTGTCCTGGCGAACCACAGCCCCCATCCCTAGACTGGAGGCGGCCACCCGGTCTCGAGCGACACTCGGGGTCCCAGCTCCGCCCAGGCCCCGCCCCCACTCCTCCTCGGAGCTCCGCCCCTGCCGCGCCCCGGCAGTCAGCTCCGCCCCGACCCCTTTCAGGAGCTCCGCCCCGGCCTTCGGCCCCGCCCCGACTCCTTCCAGGAGCTCCGCCCCGGCTCCGCCCCGACCTTCGGCCCCGCCCCTGCTCCGGCCGCGCCCCGGCCTTCGGCCCCGCCCCCGCCCCGTCCCAAAGCTCCGCCCCTTCCCCACCCCCTGTGCTCGCAGGCTGCGGGGCGGGTTCCGCCGCCCAGGAGAGCGCACCGCGGGCGCTGCGGGCCCCGAGCGCTCCCGCCGCCGCCGCTCCTGGCCCTGCGGGCCGGCCATGCCCGGTGCTCCGGCCGCGGCGCCCACCCAGGCCCGGCAATGAGGAGCGGCGCCGAGCGCAGGGGCAGCTGCGCCGCGGCGCCTCCAAGCTCGCCGCCCCCCGGCCGCGCGCGCCCCTCCGGCTCCGACGCGCCCCCGGCCCTGCAGCCGCCCGCTGCCGGCCAGTCCCGGGCCCGGGACTCGGGCGATGCCCGCGCGCAGCCGCGCCCCCTGTTTCCGTGGAGCAAGTGGAAGAAGAGGATGGGCTCGTCCATGTCGGCGGCCACGGCGCGGAGGCCGGTGTTTGACGACAAGGAGGACGGTGAGTGCGGCCGCGGGGAAGGCGTGGGGGCCTGGCGCTCTGGTGGGGGCGGACTCGGCGGGGCGGCTTTTCCCCGCGGCGTCCACCCGGTGGGACGGCGTCCCGGGGCGCCCCGGCTTTCGGAGCAGCTCCACGCGAGTCCGGGGCGCCCGCCGCGTCCTCCGTTTCCCGTGGCGGCGCCGCGGGCCGAGCAGGCTGGGCGGGGGGCCCGCGGGCGAGGGTCTCCCCGGCTGTGGCGGCCCCGGGCTTGCGCGCGCCTCCGCCCACCGCCCGCCGCAGCCCGGGTCTTCCGCCCTCCGTATCCGCCAGCCGGGATCCGCTCGCTCGGGCCCACGTGCAGGCTCAGCTGTACTTTGCAGTTAGGAGGCGCTCACCTGTGCGGAGTGAGGCGCCTGCCCCACAGGTGGCGGCCCGGGCCGCTGCGAGGCCCGGTCCCCGTGGCGACCGCGCGGTGTCCAGCCTCGGCACAGCGGTGCGCGCTGGAGGCAGGGCCTGGCCTCTCAGGAACGAGTGCGCGGTGAAGTCCTGCAGGTAAAGCTGCCAAGCCCGGGGACTGGTGTCTCGAGTGACCGTGCAGCAGTGGGCGCCAGCAGAAAAGGCCAGGAGAGGAGACAGGGGACAGGCCGTGCAGGTCCCCGGGGTCCCCCGACTTAGCGCTTGTCGGGAGGTTCCGAGTGGCGTCTGCCGGTGGACACTGTAATACAGTCACCTGCAAACATACAGCTCTTTCCTACAGATGCCATGTAGATCTTTTGAAATGGTTCAATGATGACACGTTTCATGTTTTTTGACGTTTTCTTAAAATAATTGAAATGTCCGTTTTTCATTTGTAGACAGCCTGCGGAGGTATGATGGATCCTTTATAATTTTAGAGCACAGTGCTCAGGAGCCCAAGCTATTTACTTGGGATAAATAATTTAAGCATGATGGGAAATTACAATAATACGACCTCGGGCCAGCGTTGGTGAGTGCGGGGCTGTGCACCGGCGTTCCTCCTGGAGACGGCCGCGGGGTTTGATGATGTGCTGCCCAGGAAGACGGCTGGAGGCCCAGCCACACCAGGTCCCGCACCTTCCAGGGTGGCCGTCACGGTGTCCTGAACTTTGGGACAGCAGAACTCACTGCGGTGAATGTTTGATACATGCTTCTAACATAAATATTCAAGCTAAAGAAAGCCCAGAGTGAACTAGGCCCTAATCAGGAGGCAGATGAGAGAAGGTCTGGGAAACGCATCTGGCTCAGCACTTGCTGGTGTCGGCCACGAGCTGGCCGCTCTTCTGGGTCTCTGTGAGGTGCTCTCCAGGGTGGCCGAGGTGGGACTGGAGGCAGTGATGTGGCCCTGGGTGGCCTTCGGCTTTCTAAGTTAGACTTTCTTATGTGTTCACAGTGTGTTATGTCACAGAATTCAAGGATCACTAGATAGGCAGAAAGAGCATAGAGTGTGTCTGTGGGGCTCGCAGTCTGATTGGGGATCATTTCGTCACTATTTGCCTAGCGTAGGGCGGTGTGGTGGAGGTCCCTGCTGATGTGTCCCACGGACCTCGGCTCCTTAGGACGTGGCATGCAGACACATCCCACACCGAGCGCCTGCTGTGACTTAGCTGGGCTTTGTGTGGTGAAATCGGGAGGGCAAGGCTGGCCATTTGCCCGAATTGCAGAGGACATTCTCTGGGCAGGTGACTGCTTCGTTCCCCTTCTTCCGGTCATTGGTGGGGCGCAGACAGCTTGGGAGTCATGGCACAGTGTTTCCAGAAGAATGTGGTGCAGCACTGAGTGAAAGCTGGGACGCGTGTCGGTGGGAGTGGCGCTGTTGGAAGGAGAAGGGTGAGTCTTTCAGGAGGGGACTGTGGCGCCGAGCCCCAGCTCTCTGAGGTTGGCCAGGTCACTCGCGGGCACTTTTGCGGCCCCAGGCAGCAGCACTGGCTTCAGGAGGCCCCGGGCTGTGTTGGTGACGCCAGTTTACTGAGGCTGCATGGTTGCTATGGCAACACGAGACCTTCTGATGAGTTTTTTAGGTTAAAACACCTAATTAATATATCAAATTTAGTATGCAGAAAAAATAAGAGTGCTGTTTAATAAAGTGCCAGGTAAATTTCAACTGCGAGGCATAGTTGTGACATAGAATATCGTAAATGTCCTCAGTTCCTTTTAATCCTCGTGGACTCCAGAGCTGTGCTCCTAATTGGCAGATGTTTGGTGCAGGTACAGGATTCTCTGCACCTCTTTGTCATCGGTTTTCCTTCCCCTCAGCCCCCTACATCCTCCCATTCTATCCCTTCTCTGACTTGGGTGAGAAATTCTTTTGGGTTGAAGCTGGTTAGGGATCATTCCTGCTTCTGCTCCACACCAGAGCTGCATGGCATTGGGCCAGCCCCTTCATTCCCTTCTGTCTTGGTGCCCTGGTGATACCCAGTGAGCCTGAGAGGAGGCTCTGGCACCTTCCCGCTGGGTAGCTCAGCGACCTGGGGTCTCCGGGGGTCACAGCGTTGTGTCTCCAACCAGACATGGCATTAGCCCACCAGCAGGAAGCAGCCCTTCACCCAGGGGCTTTGCCTTCGTCCAGGGAAGGCTGGAGTAAGGATAGGCCCTCACAGGCTGTGGACGGCCTGCCCTGGGTGCTGGGCTGGGCAGGCCGTGAGGCAGGACCAGGGACTACCAGACTCCTCAAGTCATCTCTTCAAATTAAAAACACCGCTGTTTTTTCCTAATTATAAAAGCATCAAAATGTATGCATTTATAAACATTCTATACTTTATGCCAAGATATCTGTAACTTCAGCACTGAGAGATCACGGTGAAGGTTCCGGCGTCACCTCGCAGCCTTTTTCTGGCAACGCAGGTACAGCCGTGGAGAAACGCTCCCTCTTTGTGAGCAGAAGTGGGATCCTGCCCTGCACGCTGATTTGTGGCAATGTGCTTGTGGATTCAGCAGTGTGTCGCCAGCGTCTTACAGACCTAATGCATCATTTGTTGGCTGAATTTACAACAGTTCTCAACCCCAGGCTGTATTCTAGAGGCATGCACTGGGCACTCTTAAAAAATGCCCAGGCCCCAGACCCATGAACTGCAGGTGAACTAGGGGGTTTGGTGGGCTGAGGGTGGGCTCTGGGCTCAGGAGGCCTCACATCCATGAACTGCAGGTGAACTGGGGGGTTTGGTGGGCTGGGGGTGGGCTATGGGGCTCAGGCTTGTCTTTAAGCCCCTTTTGAGTTTTACCAGCAGTCAGGGCTGAGAATCCCGACTCTGCAGTGTTGCTCTCGGCAGCTGTGACGTTCTCTGCTTACTTAGTGTCCTGTCGCAGAGCAGTGAGGTGTTTCTATTTTATGAATATCATAAAGATGTGTGGATGAACATCTTTGCGTCTTCGTGCACTTGGCATTGTTTCTCTAGGATACATTTTTAGGAATGACGTTGCCAGGCAAAGGGGTCCATGTGAAATACCTTGTCATGTGTGGCCCCTCACTCGGTCCCTCCATGAGCCTTGGATGTGGGCCCTGCAGTCATGGGGTGACCAGGCAGAGGGGAAGCAGGGGACTGAGGAGACAGGGAAGCAGGAGCACGTGCAGGAGGCGCCGGGAGGGGAGAGAACCGGGGACACCTGCTCTGAGCGGGGCGGCAGGAAGGGGAAACCCATTTTCACGTGCTCCGGGAGTGGAGGCTTTGAAAGCCTTTCCCTCTGAATCCTCGCCAACTTTGGATATCAGCAATGTTTCTGTTTTTTGTCAGTCTAAGAGATTAAAAGATGGCACTCATACTTTGAGTTTCTTTGATTACCAATGAGGTTAATCATCTTTTTGCCTGACACGTTTGGAGGATATTCAGGTTTCTTTTTTTAGAATTGCCTGCTCGCACTTGTTAGCAGCCTGTGTGCTGAGGGGTGGCAGCCCCAGGTCCCCCTCGCCCTTCCTGGAGAGTTCAGAGGCTGAGCCTTCTGCAGCTTCCCGTCCACGTTCCCGTTTATCTTTTAATGTTGCTACTTGGTGTTTTTCTCTACGGATGTGTTTAATTTGTGTGTGGTCAGATTCATCATCTGCCTTTGTGGCCGCTTCCGGCCTTGCTGTTATGTGACAGAGGTCCTTCCCAGCACAGTTAAGAAGAGTTTAATGCATGAACCTGCATCTGTACTTTCTTCTAGCGCTTCTGTGGTTTCACTCTTTGTGTTGGAAATGAAAACCCTTAGGGAGTAGCACGTGAGGGAGCGTGAGAAAGCTGTCCTCTTCTCCCTGAGTCTTCCGCTTTCCAAGGGCGAGCGAGGTCAGGATGTCTCCGCATGTACAGGTCTGAGGTCTCCGTGCAGCCCCTCGCCACAGAGCCCGGGCAGGCTGTGCCTTGCTGCTCCTGGCCTGGAGGATGGGTTGCTGATTGGCACTGGACTGAGCATGGCTGTTTCCACACCGGGTGCTGCTGGCGTGAAGGAACGCTCCACTTTTATAGCGTTCACCTTGTGTGTGGCCAAGACCTCACTGCCTCTGGCACATGACTTCACTTTGCTAAATTCTCCTTGGTTCTTATAGCTTTAAAGTTTATTTTGAGCCAGCGCTATGGCTCATGCCTGTAATCCCAGCACTTTGGGAGGCTGAGGCAGGCGGATCACGAGGTCAAGAGATTGACACCATCCTGGTCAACATGGTGAAACCCCATCTCTACTAAAAATAGAAAAATTAGCTGGGTGTGGGGGTGCACACCTGTAATCCAAGCTACTTGGGAGGCTGAGGCAGGAGAATTGCTTGAACCCGGGAGGTGGAGGTTGCAGTGAGCCAAGATGGTGCCACTGCACTCCAGCCTGGCAGCAGAGCAAGACTGTCTCAAAAAAAAAAAACACTTCATTTTGTTGGCTTTCTGGGTGGTCTGTCATGTCACCTCAGAGTGACTCTAGGGACCCCGTGATGGTTTTGCCTCACTCTTAGGGCCGGGGCTCACGGAGCAGAGGAGAGAGAAGGTGCTGAGGTCGGGCGCTGCTGAGGGCTGCAGACAGCTCCTCCTGCGTGGTCCATGTGGACGGGTCATCCTTCCAGAGCGTCAGCTCAGCCCTGGTGTGGGAAGACTTTCCAGCAGGTGTGGACTCGCATTTTGGAGGGTGCCCTTTTCTTTGCCTCCTGACCCTGAGAGGCAGGGGTTGGGGGTGAGGGTGGTGGCTCTCTGTGTGGTCCAGACACCCGTCCCTGGTGGTCAGAAGCCTGGTAGCTGCAGAGGGCCCTGGTGTGGCATGCGGATAGGGGAGGAGGCCTGTGGTCCTGGCCTGCTGGGTCCCCCTCACAGGTCTGTACCTGACTTCCCCAGTTCTAGGCCCAGGACTGGGTGTCCCAGGGGCTTTTGGGGCAGTTGCAGTCTGATGCCTCTTCTCCTTCCCAGCGATGATGCTGCTCTAGAGTGGACTTGGGACCTCCTGTCATACTTTTATGTAACAAATGTCAGCTCTGCGTGTCTATCCATCTGGTTGTGCATTTTACAAGGCTAAAAATAAGCCGGCTTTTCTTTGAAAACTTGAACCAGCCAGCTTTCCAGTTGAGAAGTAATGCAAGGATGCACTGGGGGTGACTTTTGTTCAGAGCCTCTCTCTGCGGATGAAGCCCAGAGAGACTCTGAGCTGATCTGAGACAGGCAAAGGCACAGACGAGCGTGTCTTCCACACGGAGCCAGAACCACTCAGAGCAGCTTCCCAGCCTGTCCCGGACCCCCAGTCACCTAGGCCTTGTGAAAATGCAGCTGATGGAGCCGGCCCGGGGCAGGGCAAGAGCCCACATTCCCAGCCGCCCCTAGGTGGTGCCGACACTGCTGGTCCTTGGACATACTTTGAGTATGAGAGCTTAGTGAGTATACAGCTGGTGCATAATGGTGAGGGAGGGCAGGAAAACCCATGGGGTGCTGGTCCCTTGGCCCGGGCTGCCGATGGGCCTCAGAGGGATCTCAAACCCTCCTTGCGACAGGGTTGCCAGTTGTCAGAGGGCGCCTCGAGTGTGGACTCCCTTTTAATCTGCTTTTCCTCCTCACTGTGCCTCTCAGTCCTCTTCGAAGGCCCATCCTTCCCCGCAATGGCCAGTGTGCAGCTCATGGTTCGCATCCTGCATTTTCACCCAGCCTGGCAGCCCACGCTGATTCCTTTACGTGGGGACGTGGCATCTCTCTTCTGACCTGCATCTGAGGCGGGGTCACCTGGCGTGTCCACTGCTGTGGCCCTGTGCATCCAAGGCAGGGTGGTCTAGAGTGTCCACACGAGTTCCTGGGGGGCCTGGCCCCACGCTTTTGGGCATAGCATCCTGTGTCCCCGAGCCAGCTGAGGGGCCTCGTCTTCCCTGGGGCCCCCACACCTGATGGGGCACTCCCTGCTGTGTCAGGCAGGATCCCTAGGGAGGAACCCAGGTTCCAGACCAGGCCCTGCTGGCCTCTCTAGAGCCCCTTGGCTCTTCCATCAAGGAAGGGCCTGTGCCCGGTGGCCCTGACCCTGTCTCTTCCTCATTAGGAAGCTCAGAGCTGAATCTGGGCTCACATTCGTGGAGGATCAGGCCTTCTGCTTGGTGTTAGGAAGCTTGGAGTTGAATCTGACCAGGCCTTCTACTCGGCTCTAGGCAGCTCCAAGCTGAGACTGGGCTCACCTTAGTGGAACACCAGGCCTTCTACTTGGTGTCATTTCCCGTCCCAGCCAGCAGGCAGATTCTCCTCCTCACCTAAAAAGCTCTGTGGAGCTGTGTCTCTCTGAACCTCCCTCCCTCTGCTGTCTGTGTATAACTGGAGATAAAAATAAAGCTCTGTGAACCACCATTTCTCCTGCTGCTGCTGACTAATACTTGGGCACGTGGCGAGACCTTGGTCTTCTCACCCCCTCCGCGAGTGAGATGCCACCTTGTCCAGCTCTGGCTGTCGGTGAGGGTGCGTGGACACCTGGGATGGCATCTCTGTGCCCGGGTCGCTTCCTTAGGTGTCTCCTGCCTGCCCTGGGCGTGGGCAAATGCCAGGCCCCTCCCCTTTCCCAATATATAAGCAAACCAACCTGCTGATTGATGATAAAGATCAGAACTTGAGACAGTTGGGGGAAGCTGTAAGCAATACGATCATTATTTGTGTGGTACGCCTGCTTCATCAGAAGATGGTTTCCTCCTTGACTTGGAATCGATTGTTTTAAAGATCAAGGTTGCTGCAGAGGTGAGCGTGGCTGGGCAGCGGGGCAGCCCGAGGTCCTTGCCCTGGCCTGGCCTTGTGCTGCTGAGATTCTGTCCAGTCTCATCTCGCCCCGCTTCACCTGTGAGGAGGGCGCCTCTGTGGTCTCTGTCACACTTCCTCCTGGGCTCTGGCCCTGCCGATCCCGTGGAAACCCAGCTCGATGTTATTTATGTTCTGAAGCCAAGGAGATGGTGTAGGTGGGAGTCAGTGTCGCCCCCAATTTATTAAAAATAGGAACTGAGCACATTCCATTTCTCACAGTGATTTAGAAAGTTGACTTTGAAAAGGTTTCTCCTCTTTCTGAATTCACATCATGACTCTTCGTCCTCCGAATGCAGAAGGCAGAACGTGTGATGGAGCAGGAGAGAGACGCCTCTGTGTTTGGAGCGTCTGCAGGAGTCTAGCACGGGCGTTGTGCACATTCTGGGGCCTTGGCAAGGATGACTTTTGTCTTGTGTTGCCCACGATGCTGGGGTTTTGGTGCCGCTGCCTCCATGTACTCTGCCTCTCCCTGTGCTGGCTCCTTGGGTCCCGTCCTCTGTCGCTTTGTGACGTCTGACCTCAGAGCCTCTGTTCACCGTGGGAAAGCTGTTTCTGGCAGCTCTTGTACCCAATAACAAGGATCCGGGTCCTGGCACCTCGTTTCTCAAACCGGGTCCTCTTTGTGCCCAAGGGACACGTTGTTCCAGTTGTCTGCTGCTGCTAATAAACGACCCCACACTAGTGACATATCAGCTTCCTCGTGGTTCCTCATGATGCCGTGGGCTGGAAATTTGGACAGGGCCTCACGGGGACAGGTCTCTCTTTGCTGTGTGACGTCTGTGGGATCAGAACGTCCATGGTGGCTCCCTCATCCACGTACGTGCCACCTCAGCCAGAACGGCTCAAAGAGCTTCGCGCTGGTGGAAGCCTCCCTGGGCTCTTGTCCCAGGGTCTCAGTGCTGCTGTTGGCTAGGGATGAGCTGTCCATGGTGCTTCACCTCACACATGGTGCTCCACTCCCCCATGACCCCACACACAGCACTCAACTCCCACCATCCCCTGTGACCCCACACACGGCACTCAACTCCCAGCACCCCCTGTGACCCACACACGGCACTCAACTCCCAGCACCCCCCGTGACCCCACACATGGCACTCAACTCCCAGCACCCCTTGTGAACCCACACACAGTGCTCAACTCCCCTCCTCCGCAACGAGCTGAGCAGAAACGTGAAGCCGCAGCCAGGATCTGAGCCGCAGGCTCCTTCCACCATGTTCTGTTAGAAGCAAGTCACCAAGTCCAGCTCATCCTCAGGGCAGTTGGGCTGTAGGACCTGTGGACGTGTCTCACGCCACCACCACTGTCCTCAAAGTCTCGGCTTCTTCTTGCGACTGGGCCCTGCACTGGGGCAGCAGGAATTCCTGAGAGGCCCCAGGGCGCCCACAGACGCAGAGTGGAGGGTGCCAGGCCTTCTCCAGGCTTAGGCCTGAGCTGGCACAGTGTCACTTTGCCTGCCTTCTTCTGATGGTTGGGTCCAGTCACGGGCCCAGCTCAGATGCCAGGGAGGGACCACACAGGGTGAAGTCTCTGCATCTGGGCTGGGCCAGGGCTGCTGTGGGTCGGCAGGACTGTCGGGAAGACCTGGACGTGGGGCCGGGAGAGCAGGGACAAGGGAGGTGTGCCATGGTCAGTGCATCTGACCACAGTGACCTTCAGGGAGTAGTGCCACTGCCTGACTCGCCCAAGGCGGTGTCCAGGGAAGCTCACTACCCAGAGCCCAAGGTCCCAGCAAGGGGGCTCTTCTGCACAGCTTTACCCCTCAGTCTTCCTGCACCTGCCAGTGTCACACGAGTTCTCTCTTGGCCCCTCTAACCCCAGTTTAGCCGAGTGGCCGAGCACCAGCCATCGTACCCAGGTCACTGCTCCAGAGCCCAAGACCCCAGGAGACATAAAGCGTCTTCTGAGCTTTGAAACTGCAATATCTTGAAGGGAAGGCTGTTTGTACTTGGGAACAAACAGGAACTTGGAGTGGAAGTCAGCAACTTCCTGCGTTTGGAAAATGAAGTCCCAGAGGCCAGGCGGGTGTGCACTTGCTGCCGGCCACGGGGCGGGCTCCTGACTGTGGGCGCTTTGCTGGGGAGTCTCGGAGCTGTGGTTCAGGGCTTCCTGCCTGCCCCTGGAGGATGCACCTGTGGCTCTGCCGGGGTCTTTGTTTTGCCCCCAATGCTTATTCTTTTTTCCTGTAAACATCAGCCATCTTGTGTTTCTGGAGTGATGTTTTGTCTCCATAGGCAGAAAAGATAATCTGTAAAGTTAGCACATGACTGAAAGACAGAAAAAGATGAAATAGGAAGAAAGATAGAAAGGAAAGGGGCGGAAAAAATCTGTTCTGAAGAAAGGGTTGGACCTGGGCCCCCAGCCCCGGAGTGTGTGGCCCAGCTGGTACCGGGGCTTGCGTGAACTGTAGGTGGCAGCTGGAAAACCCGGCGCGGGCTAACCAGGCATGGCCACGGCAGGCTCTTCGGTGTATGTTCGGGGTCTGCTGGCAGCGAGGGCAGAGGCACGGGTGGGCGGCAGTGAGGACTGGCTGCCCCAGACACGCTGGGGATGACCACGGAGGAGGGCCCCTAGTGCAGGTCCTGCAGAGCGTGTGGGGTGGAAGCCCAGGTCGGGAGGAGAGTCCTCTGTCATTGGGTCCTGGTGCCCCTTCCCCAGAACCACAGCGGCCAGAGACGCAGGATGGAAGGGGCCTAAGCAGTGACTGTCACCCACCCAGAAGCTGCACCTGCTCGGGCACCACAAGGAAACAGTGAAAGGGGAGGTGAGCGGTGGGAGAGGGCGCTGGGCAGAGCTGTGCCCAGCCCTCGGCCTCTGTCCGTGGCGACCGCCCCCCTGTCTCTGGGTTCCTCCCTGTCCCTGCACCCCCTATGGTGGCCTCCCGACTGGCCCTGACATTCCTTTCCAGAGCCTCAGAGGGCTCGGGCCTGTGAGTCCTGCCTCTGTGGCCACCATGCCCTGGGTCGTCTGGGACATCTGCTTCCTGCCTGCTGACCGGTGTCATTACTCATGGCGGCCACTTTCACTCTCCAAGTGGCCTGGTTTGGATGATAAATTGTGTGGTTGTCCTGTCTAACCACCAGATGCTGTGCCAGAATGATCTCTTTCTTCCTTTATAGCTTTTTACTATATAATGAAAGTGACAAGAAAAAAAATTGAGAAATCCAGTATTTTATGTAATCTCAGCACTGATAACCTCCCAATTCATACTGGAAAACCTGCAAAGTCTGTGTCACCTTTTAAAAGCTCTTTTCCTGATAAACTTACTTCAGGATAGTTTAGATCGATAGAAAAGTTGTGAAGCTGCTACAGAGAGTTCCATGTGCCCCAAACCCAGCTTCCCTCAGCTACTGGCCTACATTAACGGGGTACATTTGCCACAGCTGGAGAACCAGCACCGATACCTAGTTATGAACTGGAGGCCACACTCTAGTGCCCTTTTTCTGTCCCGGGATCCCGTCCGGATCCCACGTTACGAGCATCTCCTGGTGCCTTCGTCTCCTCCGGGCTGTGGCGGCTTCTCAGACTTGCTTTTTACGACTTGACAGCTCAAAGGGCACTGGTCTGATGTGTCATGAAATGTCCTTTAACTGGGATTCGTCTGATGTTTCTCTCAGGTGTGGGTCTTCGGGAGGAAGAGCATGGAGGTAAACGCCATTCTCATCACGGCACAACAAGACTGCTCGCTGTCCACACGCCTCCTTGCCTTGGCACTTGCGAGTGTCTCCACCGTGACGTCCCCTTTCCCACTTTTCCACACTGTCCTCTGGAAGGATGGGACCATATGCATCCCACACTGGGCGGGAGCAGTCATGGTCCCCTCGTCAAGGGGGTTTATCTACATATGTTATTCAGAATTCTTTCTTTTCTTTTTTTCTTTTTTTTTTTTTTTGAGGTGGAGTCTCGGTCTGTCACCGGGCTGGAGTGCAGTGGCACTACCTCGGCTCACTGCAACCTCCACCTCCAGGTTCAAGAGATTCTCCTGCCTCAGCCTCCCGAGTAGTTGGGATTACAGGCGCCTGCCACCACATCCAGCTAATGTTTTGTATTTTTAGTAGAGACAGGGTTTTGCCATGTTGGCCAGACTTGTCTCAAACTCCTGACCTCGTGATCTGCCTGCCTCAGCCTCCCAAAGTGCTGGGATTACAGGTGTGAGGCACCGCGGCCGGCCCGAATTCTTCTGCATAGATTTGTCTCTTACTTGCACTAATTTTATTACCCAGCTGTCGATACCACTGTAGACTCATGGGTGCCGGTTTACACGTTGGTTGTGATCCATCTCTGCTTTGATTTCCTGGTCACCTTGTCCCAGTCTGGCCACTGGGAGCTGTCGGTTGCCTCCTTCAGCACCCCTGCATCGGTGCTTTTGTTGTTCTGAGTTTCTGATCACTTTCTCACGTTCTCACGTTCGGGCACTGCAGGGTGCTCCAGGCTTACCCCACGTGTTTCCTGACCCAGCCCCAGGACCAGCTATTTCTCCAGGGAGCCCTGGTTTGTTTGTGAGGAGGATGGTGGTAGACACTGAGCTCTGGGCCCCGGTGTGCTCCTTGCCCTGGGACAACAGTGGTCTTTCTAAAGTACAGAGCCCATGGTGTCACTGCCAGCTTAAGACTCAGCTTTTCCTGTCTCTGCGTTGGCTCAGCTTAACGTGTTTTCTGTGCACCTGCTCTGTGCACTGCTGGTGGGTGTGTGAATTGACAGCCCTCCTTTGGAAGCTGTTCCTCTGGGTTACTAAAGTGGCACAGTCCACACCGAGAGGGGCAGAGGCCACTGACATCACATCTGGAGCTGTCCTGGCCCCACTGGCTGGGCCTCGGTGTTGTGTGGACCACCCATGATTTCACAGAACACCCGTGTCATACACAGCCATCACTGATCAAGACGAAACGAAGCCACCACACGTGGTAGCTGCCGGGACTGTGGCCTGTCTCCGTGGTCAGGACCTCAGGGGAAGGGGAAGGAAGGCACGCAGGGCTCTGGAGTCCAGCACGGCCCCCGCTGGGGGAGAGCTGTCCACGGTGCTGACTCTGGGTCAGGGGACCGGGGTGCCAGCTGTGCCTGGACTGGAGGCTGAGCTGTTGGCTGCAGATGGTGCGAGGTCAGTGACTGAAAGCTGTGGACACAACTGGCCAGCGCCCCTGAGGGGCCGAGAGTGAGCCATGCGTGTTCGTGTCCCCAGAGTGGAGAAGGGCACCAGGTGTCAGACGGCGTTCAGTGTGTGGCTGTCGAGTGAATAAGCAACATGCTTTATTTCCGGAGCTGAGAAAGCTTCAGCCCACAGCCCTATTTCTTAGCCCTCCATTTTCAGCAAAACTCAAACTCTCTCACTCCCTGCTGTCTGCGGCCTCCCCTCCCGTTCTCCCAAAACCCACTGGAGCTGGGATCTGCCCTGCCTGCTCCAAAGCAGCCTGGGGCGGGCCCCTCCCTGCCGCTGCACTGTTCCCAGCCTTCCTTGGCCTTGACCCTGGCAGGGTCTGATGCTCCTGGCACTCAACCCCCTCCCCATCCCCTTGCATGGCCTCCCGGGCGGATCTTCCTCATCTCTGACTCCGACTCTGCCATGCTGGGTCCTCAGGGCTCCTTCCCCTCCCGCTCTACCCACATGCTGGTGATCACATGGTTCAGATACCACCTATATGGCAGCAGCTCCCAATCCTATCTCCAGCTAGGGCTGTTTCCCACGTTCCAGGCTTTTCCATCCAGGCTCTGACTCCACATCACCATTCGAGTGTCCTGTTTCTCAAGGTTCAGATGCAAGTCCTGATGCCCCACGCTGGCCCTGCCTGAAGGCCCCTAGCTGTGCCCATCTCTAAACTCCCTTGTGGGCTTCCGCCCTCGTGCCCCGCTCGTCGGGTGTCCTCTTGGCTCTGCCCTCTGAAGGGCTCCCTCTGCCTTGGCTCCTGTGTTCCAGGCACAGCTCTGCCCCAGCTGTGACAGGACTTCCTCAGGGCTGACCCCTGTTCCCGAGGCCATGGCTGGTGTGGCCCTGTCTGCTGGACCCTCCACCTGCTGGGCTTCTGGCTCCGTCCTTCAGGCCCAGGCTCACCACCTGTCTGGCTGTGTGATCTCCCCACCCCGCTCTGGCCTGGCCTCCCCTCCGTTCCCCTCTGCTGTAGCCGGCTGACTCTGCTGCTGCTTAAAGGAGCTCTGCCCATGGCGCCCTCTGGTGCCTGGCTGGCTGCCACTCTCCCCTGGCCTGGTCCGGGTGGCAGACGTGCTGCAAGAGCGACCAGCCCAAGCCAGTGGCTGAGGATGACAGGGCTTGGTTCTGCCGCCTGCCCTGTGTCCCCATGAGTTCAAGGGAGGGCTGAGCTCAGTGTCGCACTGGCCTGTGTGGAGCTGCAGCTGCCAGGGGCTGGAGTAGGGGAAGGAGTGTTCAGAGATGTCTCTCGCTGGCAGAGAATTGTCCTGCTTGAGAGCAGCCCACAGCTTGCTGGCCAGGACAGTTGCTTGGCCCTGGGCCATGTCAGAGCCAGGAGGGGTGCCCGCCAGGCACCGGGCCTAGGTGGAGGGACCGTGAGAGTAGCGATGGCCGCCTCATCCTCCTCTTGATGGCCGCCCCGTCCTCCTCTCCGTGGCCACCCGTTCTCCTCTCCGTGGCCGCCCCATCCTCCTCTCGGTGGCTGCCCTGTAGTCCTCTTGGTGGCCGCCCCGTCCTCCTCTGCGTGGCCGCCCTGTCCTCCTCTCGATGGCTACCTTGTCCTCCTCCTCTCAGCCAGGCACACTCCAAGTCTTGCCCCTGCCCCCTGGCCACAACTGAGCCTCTCTTGGCTCTTCCCTAGCGCCGCCCTCCCTGCACGTGCTGTGCTCCCTGCGTGAAGATGTTTGCCATTCGCTGCTCATCTCCAGGTCAACCCCTTGCCCTGTGCGTCGCATGGGCAGGTTTCACCTCCTTGGCTCAGCCTTGCGTCCCGGGTAACTTGCAGCACTGGCGTGGGCGAGCACCCACTGAGCCAGAAGAGGGTGTCTGCATGGGGAAGGGAGGGGAGAGGGGCTGGGGCGGGACCATTCACGGGCTGCAGGGCTTGAGTGCAGTCTCCAGAGGGTGGGAGGTTGTCAATCTGATGTCCTCCCTCCCACCTTTCTTATAGAAGAGCTCCAGGGGATGGTGTCGGCCAGACCTCGGAGAGCGGCTTCCCAGGGTCTGGTCTCTCTTTATTTCCACAATTCCAGGGCCTGCTTTGGGTGGGGGTCTAATGTTGGGTGCCCCTCAGAGCACCTGGGCTGTGGATTAGCCTATGTGGGTGTGAGCATGAGCGTGGGAGTGCATGAATATGCAAGCATGTATGCGTGTGCGAATGTACGAATGTGTTTGTTTACATGAGCTTGTGTGTGAATGTGCATGCATGAATGTGCATGAGTTTGTGTGTGAATGTGTGTGCATGCATGAATGTGTTTGTGCATGAGCTTATGTGTGAATGTGTGTATGTGTATGAATGTGTTTACATGAGCATGTGAGTGTGTGAATGTGTATGCATGAGCTTATGTGTGAATGTGTGTATGGGTATGTGTTTACATTAGCATGAGTGTGAATGTGTGTGCATGCATTAATGTATGTGTGCATGAGCTTGTGAGTGTGGGAATGTGTGTATGTGTATGAATGTGTTTACACGAGCATGTATGTGAATGTGTGTGCATGCATGAATGTGTGTATGTGTGCATGAGCTTGTGTGTGAATGCGTATATGTGCGTGAATGTGTTTACAGGAGCATGTTGAGTGTGTAAATGTGTATATGTGTATGAATGTGTTTACATGAGTATGTGTGAATGTATATATGTGTACAAATGTGTTTACATGAGTATGTGAGTGTGAATGTGTGTGCATGTATGTGAATGTGCATGCATGAATATGCGTATGTATGCATGAGCTTGTGTGTGAATGCGTATATGTGCGTGAATGTGTTTACAGGAGCATATTGAGTGTGTGAATGTGTATATGTGTATGAATGTGTTTACATGAGTATGTGTGAATGTATATATGTGTACGCAAATGTGTTTGTTTACATGAGTATGTGAGTGTGAATGTGTGTGCATGCATGAATGTGTGTATGTGTGCATGAGCTTGTGAATGTGTATATGTGTATGAATGTGTTTACATGAGCGTGTATGTGGATGGGTGTGCATGCATGAATATGTGTATGTGTGCATGAGCTTGTGTGTGAATGCGTATATGTGCATGAATGTGTTTACAGGAGCATGTTGTGTGTGAATGTGTACATGTGTGTGAATGTTTACATGAGTATGTGTGAATGTATATATGTGTACAAATGTGTTTACGTATGTGAGTGTGTGAATGTGTGTGCATGCATGTGTATATGTGTGCATGAGCTTGTGAGTGTGTGAATGTGTATATGTGTGTGAATGTGTTTACATGAGCGTGTGTGTGAATGTACATGCATGAATGTGTTTATGTGTGCATGAGCTTGTGTGTAAATGTGTGTGCATGCACGAATTGTTTACATGTGCATGAGTGTGTGAATGAATGCATCAGTCTGAGTGTGGATGAGTGTGCGACTGTGTGGGTGAGTGCATGTGGAGTGTGAGTGAGTGAGTGAACGTTGAGTGGATGGATGGAGAGGCAGAGGCTGACTCCCAGGCCTTCGGTGGCGATGAGGGGACCCTGCCTGGCTGGTGAGTGGTCTTGGGGGTGTTTGTGAGGGCTGGACGTGGGTTCCTGGGCTCAGACTGTGCTGCCCTGGCTGCCCACTCCCTGTGGAGATGCCTGTGGTGGCACTGGATGTCCAGGCTGGTGGCAGTATTCTGTTCTGTTCTCTGTGGCTTTAGGGAGTGGCTGAAGTGTCGCAGCTCAGGGCCCACTGCGGTCTGAGGCCAGTCCCAGGAGCTGCTTAGCCTCTGTAGGGGTCTTGGGCACTGACAGGGGAAGTCCCCCGGGTCTAGAGAGGCCAGCGCGAGAGCGGGAGGTGAAAGCTGGTGTGGCTGTGTGTGGACTTCACTGCAGTGCTCTTCTTTCCCTGTCTGCAAACTGGTGTCTGAGAGGGTGGGGAGACACACGCCCTCCCACTGTCAGCATCAGGCTTGGCGGGGCAGGAGGTCAGGAATGGCCGTCTTGTGCTCACAGGTGGGCATGGAGCCCATGTGGTCTGTGTCCTTCATCTCTGCAGCCTGAGGGTCTTCAGTGCAGGACAGCAGGTGTGTCAGAGCCAGGGTGGGGTGGGATGAGGTCTCTGACACTGGAAGATTCTCTCCCAAGGCCTGGTGCATGAATGCCATGGCTCTGCTTGAAGCCTGGCATACCTCAGCCCCAGCGTTCGTGCAGGAGTCTGGATGTGTGAAGGATGATACCTGGTGTGATGTCAACTCAGACTTGCAGAAGCGTGCTCTGGAAGGCTCCAGGTCCACCTCCATTGGGCAGGCTGGCATCTCGTGGACACAGCTCCTCTTCCCAGCAGGTGGCTGGACTCTGCAGGTGGCCATGCTGTGCCTCTGGGCTTTGTTCAGCACGGCTTGACCATGGGCTTCTTTCTTCCAAGGCAACAAGGATGTGTCCGGAGGGCTCCTGGGTCCTCGGAAAGCAGAGCCCCACCCTCACAAGGATGACACACATCTCAGACCGAGAACATCCGACGGGACAGGGTCACCCACAGCCAGTGGAGCCTGTCCTTCCTGTGGACCTGTGTGGTGTGTCCAGGGGCCCAGTGCAGTGGATCTCAGGAAACCTGTTCTGAAATGAACTCGCATTCCTTTAATTAAAACATGGCAATGCTCTGGAGAGCACAAGCCAGCTCATCCACAGCTGAGTAATTGGAAGGCTCAGAAAGTTTCCATTAATCACACTTGCCGTCCGGTGGTTTCTTCTCTTCTTTGTGCAGTTGTCTTGGTTTTGTCTTTTCAACGGATAGACAGTGAGGTTCCACAGCCACCAGGGCTGTTATCAGAATGCAAGGCAGAGCTGGAAGGGAGGCAGGTGAGAGCTGAGGCAGCAGAAGCCAGTAGAAGACTGACTGTGCTGCTCCTGCCCTGTTTCCCTTGGGTGGCCCTGGGTGTGGTGGCCCTGGGTGTGGTGGGCCTGGGTGTGGTGGCCCTGGGTGTGGTGGCCCTGGGTGAGGTGGGCCTGGATGGGTGGCCTTGGGTACGGTGGCCCTGGGTGGGTGGCCCTGTGAATAGCAGTAGAGCCTTGGACCCTCAGGGTGGCAGTGCCCAGTGCCCCAGGGCTGTGGTCAGGAGGATGCCTCGGGACACAGCATGCTGGATGCTGGCTTGGTCCTGGCAGCCTCCTGGGTAGTCCTGGGGACTTTAGCTTCTTAGGGGTCTCTTGGAATCTATCCTTATAAATGTCAGAACAGTCAGATGATCTGGCCAGGAGGATCTGGCTTTGTGTTTGGAGATGTCACTCTCCTGTGAGCATGTATGCACACACACATGTGCACAGTAAACGCATCCTCTCTAGGTACTACCTGGTGCAAGAACACATCTCTCTCCTTTGCTGAGAAAGCTGTGCGGTCAGGGGCTGGGTTTTGTTCACTCTGGACTCCATATGGTCTTGCACATATAAGTGCTCAATAAATGCTTAGATTTAACTGGGTGGAAAGAGAAAGTGGATGAATTGACATGGAAGGGAGCTGAGCACACACAAGTTGGGCTTTTTGACCATGAGTGTTGTCCAATGCTTTGTCTCCCTTCTGGAGTGTACTGCAGTGTGCAGCGGGCAGGCATGGCCCAGCCCTGCTCTCTTCTCTGGCTGGGTCCTGGGGTTGTTCTTGAGTTCTGAGGTAGAGGCATCTGCTGGTCCATAGGATGGCCAGCTGGTATCTTAGAGGCACAGCAGAATCTCTTTGCCAGGTGTGGCCAAATCTGATTGCTGTTGGATGACCATCCAGTTATCAATCCTAACCTCCAGAGTGATGGTGTTAGGACCTAGGGCCTTTGGGAGGCAATTAGGATATGAGGGTGGAGCCCTCTTGAAGGGGATTAGTGCCGTTATAACAAGGGACCCCAGAGGGCTCTCTCATCATCTTTCTACCACGTGAGAACGCAGAGAGAAGACAGCTGTTTATGCGCCGAGAAGTGGACCCTCAGCAGACACTGAGTCTTCCAGTGCTTTGGTCTTGGTCTTCCCAGCGTCTAGAGCTGTAAGAAGTAAATGTGTGTTGTTTGAGGCACCCAGTCTATGGTAATCTGTTGTAGTAGCCCTACTGACCAAGACAGTCATTTGTGTGGCTTACTTTGTGAAGTGTCTGTGCAAGTCTTTAGTCCACTTTTGTGTGTGTTTTATTAATATTAAGTTGTAGGAATTCTTTAAAGATCCTGGATTCAGGTCCTTTGATGGATATATGTGCCCTCTTTCCTTCCAGTTTATGTCTCCCCATTCATTTTCTCAGTAATCTCTTTTGACAAGCAGTCATTTTTGATTACTGATTTCTGTGTCTCCTCTAAGAAATCTTTGTCTGTCCTAAAGTCAAGTTTAGGTTCAAGATATATTTCAAATTAATTTTTGTGCAGAGTGTGAAATTGGGGTAGAAGTTCATTTTTCCATGTGGATATCCATTTATTCCAGCATCATTCATTGAAAAGATTTAGCTTTCCCCATTGGGTTATCTTTGTACCTTTGTCAGAAACCAATATGTTTGGGTCTGTTTGTTTTGTTTTTTTATCATTCTTGTTACCAGTAACACACTGTCTTGATTATTGTAGCTTTATAATAAATCTTTAAATGAGATTTTTATGTCCTCCAACTTAGTTCATTTTCTGAAATTGTTTTAGCAATTCTAGATGCTCTGTATTTTCATATAAAGTTTAAACCAGTTTGTTGATTTATGCATACAAAAGGCTGCCAAGATTTTGATTCAGATTTTGTTAAAAATATAACTCAATTTTAGGGAGACTGGACATCTTAATAATAATTAGTTGTTCAATCCATGAACATAGTACATCTCTCCATTTATTTAGGTCTTCTTTAATTTCTCTCAGCATGGGTTGTAGTTTTCAGTATACAGGTCTTGTACATCTGTTAAATAATAATTTTTGTTTGTTTTATGCTCTTGTAACTGGTATTGTTTTAGTTTTATTTAAAATTTTTTTATTGCTGGTGCATAGAAATATGGTTAATTTTTAAAGTCATTTTTATTGAGGTCTAATTTACATAAGATAAAATTCACCCATTTTAAGGTTGAGCTTTAATGAGTTTTGACAAACACATACAGTCACATAACCACCACTGCAATACAGATGTTGAATATGTCCATCACCTCAGAAAGTTCACCCTTGACCCTTTACAGAAGCCCAGTTCTGGGTTGGAGTTGGCTACACTGGCTCACAGGAGCCAATTCTGCATATTTGTCTCATTCTTTAGTTCTTAATAGTGGTTTTGGAGAAAGAAGTTTTAAATTTTGATGAAGTTCAGTATATCATCAATTTCTTCCTTTATGGTTTGTTCTTTCTGTGTTTTTTCTAAGAAATCTTTGACCAACTCGTAGTCACAAGGATTTTTTCCTGTGTTTTCTTCTAGAAGTTTTATAGCTGTTAGTTTTTATGTTTCACATGATGTGAGGGTCGAGGATTTTTTTTCTCTTCTTCCCTCTCCAACTCTTCTTTTTATAATCTGGATGTTTATATGGTCCATCACCTTTTGCTGAAATGACTACCCTTTCCACATTGTATTACCTTGGCACCTTTTTTTTTTTTTTTTAATGAGCTTATAATTGTGGGTTTATTTCTGGACATTGTTCTTTTCCATTGACCTGTGTGTCTGTCGTTACAGCAGTGCAACACTGTTTATGACTGTGGCTTTGTAAGTCTTGGAAGCAAATGTGCTTGTCCTCAAGTTTTGTTCTTTCTCAAAATGATTTTGGCTACTCTAGATTATTTGCTATTTTATCCCAGCTTGTCAATTTCTGCAAATCAGTATTATTTGTACTCTTCTGAAGGAGCGACTGATTGGGATTGCAGTGAAACTATAGATCGATTCAGGGAGAATAGATCTCTTGAAAATGAGTTTTTTAATCTATGAATCTGTGCCTTTGGGACATTTTGCTTTGTTCTTCTTTAATTTCTCTCAGCACCATTTCCTAGCTTTCAGTGTGCAAGTGTTACAGGCATTTTGTTAAATTTATTTCCACATATTGTGTGTGTGTGTATGTGTGGCTTTGAGACAGAGTCTCACTGTGTTGCCAGGCTGGACTGTAGTGGTGTAATCTCGGCTCACTGCAACCTCCACCTCCTGGGTTCAAGTGATTCTCCTGCATCAGCCTCCTGAGTAGCTGGACTACAGGCGTTCACCACCATGCCCAGCTAATGTTTGTATTTTTAGTAGAGGTGGTGTTTCACCATGTTGACCAGGATGGTCTTGGTCTCTTGACCTTGTAATACGCACACCTTGGCCTCCCACAGTGCTGGGATTACAGGCGTGAGCCACCCTGTCCGGCCTATTTTACGTTGTTTTTTAAAACGAAATCTATTGCTTATATTGCCTTTGTATTCTCCAGCCTTGCTGAACTGACTCAGAATTTCCATTATCATATTTTTAGACTCCTGAGGGTTTCTCAGATCATCTTTGAATAAAGACAGCTTTGCTTCTTTCTTTTAAAACTTTCTGCCTCGTTGCACTGTCTGGGATCTCCAGCACAGTGAGCAGAAGTGACGGCAGACACCTTTGCTGTCTTCCCATCTTAGGGGAAGCATTCAATATTTTGTTGTTAAGCACCCTGTTAGCTGAGCTTTGTCACAGATTCTTTTCATCAGATAGAAGAGAAAAAGTCTCCTTCTCCTCTCAGTTTGCTTAGTTTTGTATTTTTAATTAATAGTTGTTAAATTTCGTCAAATGCTTTTTCTTCTGTCTTTGTGGACATGATGATTTTTCTCCCCTATTCTGTCTGTGTGGTAAGTTACATCGATTGAGTTTTGAATATTATACCAACCCTGCCTTTCTAGATTTGTTTTTATGTATTACTGAATTCAGTTTTCCAATATTTCATGAATCATTTTTACATCTATGTTCATTAGGGATATTGGCCTATGTTTTCTTTCCTGCAGTGTCCTTGTCTGGTTTTGATATCAGGCATGTGCTGGCCTCACAAAATGAGTTGAGAGGTATTCTCTCCTCCTTGATCTTCTGAAAAGTTTGTGTGATGCTGGTGTTGCTTTTCCGTTAAATGTTTTCTGACATTCACCGGTCATGCCATGTGAGCCTGGGGTTTTTTTGTGTGAAGATTTTAATAATGAGCTCAATTTCTTTAGTAGTTATAGAATTGTTCAGATTTTCCATTTCTTCTTGTGTTAGTTTTGATAATTTGTGTCTTTCAAGGAGTGGGCTTTTTCCACTTCATGTAAGCTGTTGAGTTTGTTGTATAAACTTGTGTTTTCCTTTGAATGGCTGTAGTGATTCCGCCCTATTGTTCCTCATGTCGCTATTCTGCATTTACTTTGTTTCTTGTCTGTAATAGAATGATAAAATCTACAGCTGTGTCTGTTGACTGCTCTCTTCTTTCCTTTCACGTTGTTTATTTTTGCTCCATATATTTTGGGTTGTTACTGGGTGCATTCACATTTAGGGTTGGTATGTCTTTTTGATGGTTAAACCTTTTATGAAATGTTCCTCTACTAATTGGTAATATTCCTTGGTTTACAGTATACTTTGATATAGTCACTTAACTTTATGATCAGCGTTTTCGTGATATATCATTTTCCACCCTTTTCCTTTTTAACCTGTGTCTTTAAATAGGAAGTACATCTTTTACAAATATCGTATAATGGTGTCTTGCTTTTAAAAATACAGTCTGAAAATACCTGCTTTTTAATTGGAATGTTGACGTCATTATTGACATGGTTTTCCTTAAGTCTACCGTGTGGCTGATTTTCTCTGTATTTCCATCTGTTAATTGTTGATCATCAGTCTCCCGGGTGAGAATATACACTCCCGAGGGTGGGGACGTTGAGCTCGCTGTGATCCTCCACAGGCAGATGTGGGAATACGTTCCGGGTTCGTGCCTGGTCCTAGGGCTGGCGGTTCCCAGGGTTGTAGCTCTGTTCGTCTGAGGGGAAAGGCCACACAGTCGGGGCTCTGAGGGTGTCGCAGGTACTCAGAGTCCCCGTGGAGCCTGAAGGGGCGAATCTGCTGCCCCCTAGCCTCACCTGTCCATGTTCTCCACCTTGACGCCACTTCCTCCTCTGCCAGTCTCCTGTGGGGCTTCCCCTGGGTCCTGGGAAACCACTACAGACCCTGTGGACCTCAGGCATGGCTGGATGCGGGGCTTGTGGTCGATGTTTGCCCGTTATCACTGTCTTCCTGTGGTCCACACCCTTGCAGTTGGCCAGCTCTGCTCTTGGCCGATCGGAGACTGTGGGATGTGCTTAAAGGCAAGTCCAGGAAGAGTCTGTGGCAGAGAATGGCACATTCCATGGCCAGACAAGCTCTGATTCTGTGCTGTCTGTGTACTGCCCTCTGGCCACTGGGTGGGGGCTGCACCCCTCTTCGTCTTTGGGGCCCCTTGACTTTGGATGGGGTGGTGCTGGACTCAGGGAGGCCTCCTAGACAGTCTGGGGCAGCTATTCCCAGCAGAGCGTAGGGAGAAGTGGAGCCACATTCAGCCATGGGGGCGGAGGGGGAGGTGACAGCTGTGTTTCTCATAGTGTAGCCACAGCAGAGGTGGACATGGATGGCACCGTGTGTTCCCTGCCCTTAGCGCTGGGGTCATCTGCATGATGGCAGTGGCCTCTCCCTCCCCCTCTCCTCGACTGTGCGGCAGACACCGGACACAGGATGCCAGCCAGACCCTCAGGTGTTCCCCAAGCCCCTGCCCAGACCTGCTCTAGTGTGCACGTCACAAACCACTCCCCTCAATGGCCTCCTCTGTGCCGAGGAAGATGGGGGCGGCAGGGAGGGAATCTGCCTTTCCAGAGGCCAGAGCCCTCCTGATGCCCATCTGCCTGGGAGCCTGATCCCCATCATGATTCCCTTTACCCAGTGAGTACATCCAGGACCCCGCCTCCCATGGTCACAGGGCAAGGGATGTGGCTGCCCTCCTCCCAGTGTGTGTCCAGGACCCTGCCTCTGCTGGGCACACGGCGAGGGCTGCCACTGGACCTTTACAGCCTTGTCTGTATTCTACTGATGCCTTCACAGCCTGTTTGCTCCCCTCAGACTTCACAGGGCATGTGCCATTTTGAGTTTTTCTTTTAACTTGCCTGTGTTACAGTCATCCCTGAAGCCACCAACCAGTGTGTTGTTCTGTCCGGAAAAACAACATTTTGCTGGGGCTTCTTCTGGTGGCGCTCACAGAGCTGAGAAAGCAGAGAGGACTGGTGTGCTTCCCGGGGCCTGGGGCCTTGGCCGGCCTCCCGGCTGGGTCTTGCCCATCGTGGCCCTGAGCTGCACACGTCTCTCCCTGCTCTGCCTGGTCACCAGATCCTTCCCTGCTGCCCCTGGGTTGGCTGCATGGGGTGGGGTCCACCTTGGTGGTGGTCCTTTTGTGGGCAGGGAATGCGATCTGCAGAAGGACAGGTGCAGGTGGGCACAGGTGCACGTGGGTAACTGACACCTGGCACTGCCCTCTTCCATCAGCCGCCAGAAAACTGCAGGAAACCACCCGCGAGCTGTCTCAAAGAGGACTTTACTCCAGTTCCAGCAGCCACTCCAGATGCCTGGGGAAGCTGGCGAGGCTGGCTGGGTGCGTGGCAGGGAGGGGCACTGTGAGAGCCGGGGTAGGCGGCTGCGAAGCCTCTCGGGCGTGGTGCGGGCTGGTGGGCACACCTCCGTCCTGCTCCGGGCATTTTCAGCACGTCTGCTCTTCCCAAGTGTAGCGTGTCTGCTGCGCGTTACACAATTTGGCGCCTCCCCGCCCAGCACTGTCGCCCCCACCCCCGGAGCGGCTGGGCTGCTGCCTGGCCAGCTGGTGGCTCTGCCTTCAGGCCGGGATCAGGGAGGCGCCTCCCTCTGAATGCCAGCAGGCACTCGTGTGGGGACACTGCTCTGAGAGTGGCGGTAGGCAGCACCTGGAGAGTGGATCCCCATAAACAGGCTCCAGTCTGGGGAGCTCTCTTCCCCCCAGACCCCACCCTCCTAGTTGGGCTGCAATGGCCGTTGTCAGAGAAGGTGCCCCACAGCCTCAGCACGAGCACCCTGTCTGATCTCCCACTGGGGCTTCTTCCACGGGGGAGCTGGTTTCTGTGGATCCTGGAACCAAAGCAGAGGGGCCTGCAGGTGCGGGGGTGGGCGGAGCCTGCCTTTTCATCCCGCGGGTACCGGCACAACCAGCAGCCGGTCCCGGGGAATCGTCCCGTCCTCAGTGGTGCTGTCCAAGCAGAAGTCCTTTTCTGATAGGACGATTTTAATTTCCCAAGGCAGTGTTTCCTGGGCTGGGCTTCATGAACCTACTCTTTGGGCTATGCAAGAATATTTTTTTCCTTTAAAAAAAGACAATCATATTAAGCTTGAAAGACGCTGGTCTGGGCCCACTAAGTGAGCAGGCAAAATGGGTTTCTTTTACCCAGCAGGAGTGGGCCTGGTAAGGTACGTTGGGAATAGCTGGGGCACTGCTTTATGTTGTGTTTAACAGGCTTTTGTTTTTTAATGAACAGAGAAGCCCAGAGAAAACAGAAATGAACCCATAATCTCACACCTGGTGTAACCCCTGTTGCCGACAAAAATAGTTCAAGTACAAGGTTCAAACATGGACACAGACTAGAGAAGCAGAAATGGGCCTGAAGGTCACTGTCTACGCACCTGTGTGTGTGTGTGTGCGTGTCCACGAGGATCACGTGTATGTGTGTGTATTCAAAGATAGGGTCTTGCTCTGTTGTCCAGGCTGGAGGGCAGTGGTGTGATCATGGAGTGGAGTGGTGTAGGAATGCAATGGGGTGATTGCGGAGTGCAGTGGGGTGATTGTGGTGGAGTAGGGTGATGGCGGAGCGGAGTGGGGTGATTGTGGAGCGGAGTGGGATGATCGCAGAGCGGGGTGGAGTGGTCGCGGAGCAGGGTGGGGTGGTCGCGGAGTGGAGTGGGGTGATCGCGGAACGGAGTGGGGTGATCGCGGAGCGGAGTGAAGTGATTGTGGAGTGGGGTGCCGTGATCACAAAGTGCAGTGGTGCGATCATGACTCTGCAGCCTTGACCTCCTGAGCTCAAGGCATCCCCTGCCTCAGCCTCCCCGAGTGCTGGGATTACAAGTGTGAACCACTGCACCTGGCCACGTTTGTATGTCTTTACATACACGCATGTGCTTGTCATGTGGAGTGAAGAGGAGTGTCGTGGGCAGAGTCCTCTGGACTCCTACAAAGACTTTACGTTGTCTCTTTGGGATATTTTCTCATCAGCAGGCCACCCCACCTCGTTTGTAACGTCTGCACGGGAGTCCATGTCACGGCTGTGAGGTGGTCACCTCACCCCACCTGTTGTGGACACGGGGTAACCAGGGCTTTCTGATCTTGCAGTTCAGTCGTGAACGTCACTGCACGTGGGTCTTGATGAATTTGTATGGCTTGCTGACTGTGGAACTTGACAGTTGCAGTCATTATTGTGTTAAACTGGGTGCAGCTGGACCATTGGTCACTGTTGCTAATTGCTGCTAGAAGGGCCGGCTGCTTCCATGCCCCCTGTGTGGTACATGGACAACTGGCACTGGCTTTACCCAAGACAGAGGGCATCTCCTGGCTATTTTGGCTGCATTGTAAAATGGGACTGAGGCAGGGCAGTCTCGGCTCTCACACTTTTGTGCCGTGAATGGCCCTTGTGCCTTCTGCCCGCTTCCTGTTGGGCTGGTTTTCTCAGTAATCTGTGTGGGTTCGTTGTAAGAAAATTAACCCCTTGTTTGTCATACGTATTGCAAATGCCTTTTCTCAGTTTGTAGTATTTTGATTTTTAAAGACTGTACTTACTGTTGTCTGTGTAGAAGCTTTGCATTTTTGTCGGGTTCCACGTATCTTCTTGGTCAAGAGCCCTTTCCCTGTAACTTCCGCGGTTTGCGTTTTCCTTGGAGAAGCCTCTCTTGCTGCAGGGTTATGGATAAATTCACCAGTGCCTGTTTGTTTTTAAACTCACAGAGGCATGCGGTATGTGTGGGTCTTTGCTGGGTTTGGAGTTTGTTCTGTCACTGGGCGTGAGGTAGGGATCCAGTGTCTTGAGATCTCTTTCCTGACCCCACAGGGTGTTGGTAGAGCTGCTCTGAGAGCCAAGTCAGAGGGCAGAGTCTGCAGAGAGGGGTGTGAGCAACAGGGTCGAAGGGGGTCTTCATGGTAAGGGGTCTGTTCCTAAACTGTCCTCTCCCTGGAGGGAACTAGAGGAATTCTGAGGCCTTGCTTTGCCACTGCAGCCTTCTGCCATCAACAGGATGTTTATGTGATTTTATCATGATCTGGGAGGTGAAGGAAGAGCCTTCTCCCGGGTGAGCCAGAGTGCAGGCTGGCCCTGCACAGAGACAGCCGATGACGGAGAGGTCCGGAGGGTGTGTTGGGCCCTGGGTGAGAAGCCAGGTGCCTGCCGCCTGAACGCAGAGGTCTGGAAAGGAGTGTGTGTCCACGTGTGTGTGTGTGTGCACGGGACTCGGAAGAGACACTCTGCTCCCCACAGTGCTTTGCCCCCGACCAGCTTGGTCAAGGCTGAATCAGGCCCCCTGCCGGCCTGCGATGTTGCCTGCAGTTATCCTCAAGGCTGCAGTTGCAAAGCAAGGCTCTGGATTCCTCCCCAGTTCCCTCCAGGGCCACGGGCAGGCAGGTGATCAGCCACTGAGCTCTCAGTGAGCCCTGCGCCCGCCCAGTGAGGCGATGGGCATGGAACTGCGGCCAGGGGCCAGGCTGGCTCTCTGGGCTCCTGAGAAGGAAACTGGTCAGTGGGTAGGAAGGGCGGCATGCCATGTTTCTGGAGGTTCAGGACTCTGGTGTGGTCCTGGCCTCCCCGGCCTGGCCACCTCCCTGCACAAGCAGTGGTGTGCTGGAGCCCAGTTCTATGGCCGTCTCTGTGCTGCAAGTCAGGAAACCCAGGTGCTGGTGTCCTCCCTGGCTCACTCTCCAGCGGCTTTCCGGGAGGGCCCTGATTCCCTTTGGCCCATCATCAGATGGTTTTTATCTGCTGGCCAAGACGTGCAACCCAGAAACCACAGACTTATGCATCCACGGGAAGGCAGACTCCTGACCCGCTCAGCTCTGCTGACTTTTATTTTTGGAGACATAAAAGAGAACAGAGTCTTATGCTCTGTCTAGAAATAATGCTGTTCCTTACTTCAATTCAGTTGGTCAAAAATAGGCACATCCCTTTCCCTGGGTGACAATCCAATCCCTTGAGCTGGTAGGAGGAATGGAGGAGGGGAGGCTGGGCTGGGAGGCACTGGCATGGAAGCATTCAGTGAGCCCAGCCCTCGGGGACCCATAGCCTGTGTCTGTCTTGGACTCTCAGGGACTGTGGGCTGTGCTGGGGTAACGGCGGAAACCTTGGGAGAAGACACATTGTACTTTTTTTTTTTCTGAGACAGGGTCTTGCGCTTTCAGCAGGCTGGGCTGCAGTGGTACAATCATAGCTCACTGAAGCTTTGAACTCCTGGGCTCAAGCAGTCTTCCCGCCCCAGCCTCCTGAGAGCTGAGACTATAGGTGCGTACCATCATGCCCCGATCATTAAAAACATTTTTTTTTTTTTTTTGGCAGAGATGAGTTCTTGCTATGTTGCCCAGGCTGGTCTCGAACTCCTGGCTGCAAGCAGTCCTCCTGCCTTGGCCTCCTAAAGTGCTAGGATGCCAGGCGTGAGCTACCGCACCCGCCGCTTTTGTGCTCTGAGCGTGTGTCCTTCTTGGCGCTCGCAGGTGCGCAGGACCACATGTAACACTGTGTAGCTGCTCAGGTGCTGACCCCGACCCGGTTCCAGTGCCTGGTGCCAGGAGGTACGCAGGACAGCTGGCGTCTGAGGGTCGTGCACCCGATGAGAGCCGATCCCAGACTCGGCCTGTGGCATCTCATCACTCTGCTGAAAGCTCGCCTTTTCTGCATCTTCCCTTGAAAATTGTTTTTCTGCTGCAGTCATGCTGTTTTCTGTGTTTATCTGTGGGTCCACCTTCTGATTTGTGTGGACTGGAAAACTGCTGACCAAAAAGCTGGTTCCAAAGCTGGACCCCAGAGTTACCTCCAGGCCTGGTGTCAGGGGCAGTGGCCTGGTGGTGCGGCGGCTTTGGGGGCCTCCCATCCTCGAGGGCCTTTGCCGTGACCGCTCCCCACGCCAGGGCGGAAGGCAGCCGCCACCTGAGGGGCTGAGGCTTCCTGGGCAGAGGGGGTTTTCCTATACAGCCTCCTCCCCCACATAGACCCGGTGTTCGCTTCTCAGTGATGCTGGGAGGTGCGGAGAAGAGAGGGGCAGGAAGACCATGGGGCCGCTGAGAAGGTTTCGGTGGAAGGCTGCGGTTTGTCTAATGGAAAGGGACGTCTGAGGGGATTTCCTGGCAAGACAGACCCTCGGGCCCGAGAGAAGAAGGCGGGGGAAGCCTGTGGGCCCAGGTCCTCATCCTTGCAGGTTGGCAGAGTGGGCCAGAAGTAAGAGTGGACCTGAGACTCCGAGGTGATTCTGGAGTAAAATCACAGGGTGTCCTGGACTCTCGAGTTGCTCGGATTCCAGGAAAGGGACCTCATTCTCCTCTTACGTCCATGGCATGACGTCTAGATGTTTCCAAGGCCAGGATGGCTGCCCCAAGGGCAGGCTGGAGGGGCAGATTCATCTCAGACCCCTGGACCCTCCCTCCACCTCTTTCTTGTGCCTGCCAGCCTTGCTACTGTCGCCCACTCACCGTCTTCCCTGGGGGCCCAGCACCCCCCAGCACCAGCTGCCCTGTGGGGCTGTGTGTGAGTGGCCATGGGGCCTGGTGAGGCGGCACCGCCCAGAGACGTGGCAGGCACAGGGACGCTGGACCTCCTGGCTGCTGTCAGAGCTGAGGCCAGATGTGCTGATGGGCCGGGTGGCAGCACCAGGGACAGCGCCCGCTGCCTGGGTCCCCTGGGCCCTTCCAGGAGGAAGCAGGTTTCTCGGCCCAGGGGACGCTGTGAGCCGCACTCACAGCTGTTGTGCTGTGATGCCAGGCCCTCCTTCCAAAGCTGGGGCTGGCGCAGGTTTCTCGGTCCCTGTCCTGCCTGTCACCTTCCGAGTTGTCCGTTCTCTGGAGCTGGGTGACCTCCAGGGAATGGAAGAACAGGGTGGATTTAAGGCTTCGCTGAAAGACAAGGGCTCCTGGGAGTGACTCAGCCCTGCCACGTTGCTGGGGGAGGAGGCTCCTGCTGGCCGCCTGTGTGTCGGAGCGGCAGGTGACTTGGAGGTGGAGGCGGCCGCATGCCGAGGGGGCGCTGAACTCCGGTACGTCTTGGGGCCCTCCCAGGTCTGGTTCCCGTGCATTTTGAGGATTGCGCTCAGCTGGGTTTATCCTGCAGACAGGCCCGTGCCTGAGGGACCAAGGCAGCCTGAGGACCTGGCGTCCGTGGCTTCTGGTGGGGTGAGGCCCCATTAGAGTCCAGGTAAATGTCAGCCGGTGGTGCAGCCTCCGCAGCCTGGTACGAGGCTTTGTCAGTCAGTGCGAACTTCCCGCAAAATGAACGACCATGAGATTTGTTAATTTTCATATATTGACTTCCCATCAAACACATAGGAAGATTTCTCTGTAAAGCAAAAGTCCAAAGTAAAACCATGCACTTACCGTGAGACGGAATTTAAAACAGCAGCCTCCCCTTCGCAGTGCAGTGCTGCTTCTGGGGTCCCACATTTGGTGCGGGACGGGCGTTTGATTCAGATGCCACGTTACCCTGGTGTGAGTCCCAAATCCAGGCTCAGCTGTTGGCCGCTCCCCAGGCCCTAGGACAGCAGGAGCCGCCCTCTCCGCTGAGTCCCAGTGTGGCCGCATCTGGCGTGGACAGGGTTTGCTGACCTGTCCTGTCCCGAGCAGCGACCCTGCAGGCGTCTGCAGACTGATGCATTCTCCTCGTAGATTTCCTTTCCAGCCCAAACCCCTTCACCACGGCTCGCTTCACCTCACTTCACCTCGCAAACGTTTAGGTCGATGTGTGCACCTCCCACATCTTGCAGATTGTACGGAAAAGGAGAACAGAGCCCAGAGTCGCACCAGGGATCAGTCGGGAAGTCGGAAGCGCAGTAGGCAGCCCAGGCCCGGCTGGTATGGGGCTGGGGTCAGCACATGCAAAGTGGGCTCTTACGATCTTTCACTGACCCACTCATTCATTCACTCAGCATGCATTCATTCACTCATTCACTCATCTACTCATTCACTCACCTCATTCATTCACTCATTTACTCACCTGCTCTCACCTGCTTATTCACTCATGATGCATTCATTCACTGATTCACTCACCTCATTCATTCACTTGTGCTCATTCATTCACTCGTGCTCATTCATTCACTCATTTACTCACCTTACTCACCATGTTTATTTACTGATTCACCTCATTCATTGTACTAATTCACTCGTGTTCATTCACTTATTTACTCACCTCACCGTATTCACTCATGATGCATTCGTTCACTCGTGGTCATTCACTCATGTGCTCATTCACTTACTCATGTGCTCATTCATTCACTCATGTGTTCATTCACTCACTCACGTGCTCATTCACTCACTCATGTGCTCATTCACTCACTCATGTGCTCATTCATTCACTCATTCTCTCACCTACTCACTCACTCATTCACTCACTCGGTGCTTTGCATCCTTACTCCTTCAGTCTTTCATTTACTCAACAGGGCTTTGCTGAAACGGAGATTTGGAGGAGGTGCTGCAGTGGTATCTTCCTGAGCCCCACGGACACCAGAGCCCGCTCAGAGGAGCTTCAGGGCTGAGCAGCTTCCTTTCTTGACTGGAGGCTGCCCTCTTGGTGGGGACCATAGAAAGTGAGCATAGAAAGCTGTATCGGATGTCCCATCAGCCTGTTGAAAGCAGTGGAAGGCTGAGTGGATAGGAACTGATTTGTGTGAAGCTAAGCAAATGTATAGGATGTAAACAAACAGTAAATATGGTGGGGAGGGGCAAGGAAAATGACGTGAGCAACTACGGTCTTCATTGGGGTGAAATCTTGGTGAAGATGACACATAAGCAGGGATGCGGCGAGCCCAGCGCACAAACCTTGCGGCTCTGGGAAAGAGCGCTCCGGGCAGAGGGAGCCACTGGGGCGCAGGCCCCGTGGTGGGCACACGGGCTTGTTCAGAGAGCGCCGCGGAGTCAGCCACAGGGAGGGTGGAGGAGCCGAGGCCAGACAGGGGTCTGGGGCTGGGTCCTGGACGGCTTGCTGGCTGCCGGAAGGACATCAGCTATTACTCAAGAGAAACGGGACCGTGGAGCCTTTGAGCAGAGTGGGCTGTGATGTGTTTGTTTCAAAAGGGTGACTCTTGCAGCCTTGTTGAGAATAGATTCTAGGGCAGGGGTGGAGGCAGAGGGACCAGGCTGTTGCAGGAATCCAGGCGCGAGTGGACGGTGGCCAGAAGCAGAGGAGAGGCGAGATGTGGTCAGAGGCTGGAAGAGGCTGCAGATTTCCCGACAGACTGGGCCTGGGGTGTGAGACAGAGGAGTCGAGCCGTGGCCAGGCTTCAGGTCGAGCAGCCACATGAGCTGTTGGTAACTGGGGCTGTGGCACCGGCATGGGCTGGGGAGCTGGTTTTGGGCGCGTCCTATTTGGGTTTTAGGTTTCAGACATTGTATTAGTTTGCTCGGGCTGTTCGTGGGTGGCATAAACAACAGCTGTTTGTGCTCTTACAGATCTGGAGGCTGGGAGTCCAAGACCACACGCTGGCAGGGGTGGCTCCCCCCGAGGCCTGGCTCCTGGCTTGTGGGCTGCGTCCTCATGCGGCCGTTCCTCCGTGGGTGTCTGCGTCCTGATCTTCTCTGTGAGGACACAGTCCACTGGGATTGGGCCCACCCACTTGACCTCGTTTCACCTTAACCAACTCTTCCGAGATCTCATCTCCATACACAGCCATGTTCGGAGGCTCGAGGGGGTCAGGGCGTCAGCTTAGGACTTCAGGGGCATAGCATAGCCCATGGCAAACCTGCCACATTGGGGCTTGGGCTTGTGTGCACACCTGGTCTGTCCTTTCCCCATTTCAGCTGAGCCGGAGAGAATCCGAGCGTGCGTTCAGGGCAGGCGCCTTTCCTGCCAACACTTGCATGCACACAGATCAAGGCGTCCAGGCGCTGAGCAGTGGTGGCATCGCTAAGCCAGCCCAGTGCTGCCTGGGAAGGGGCATGGCTATGGCTCTGAAAGCCACACTGAAGCCCCGTGGACTCTGAACACCAACACCAACCTCTCGGGCTTGGGAGGAATGCCCCTGCTCTGCTGCTGGAGTCAGTCCTCCCACAGGCACTGGGGGAGACCAGGGCTGAAGGGACCCCAGGGCCCAGCTCCACCGTTTGCCAGGCAAGACGAGGGTCTGGATGCTCCCAGGTGGATGTGGTGGGGGGATGAGCATGGGATCTGGCTCGTAAGCCCGTGTGTGGGGCGATAAGACCAACCTTGAGCTGTCAGCCCCAGCAGCCTTCCTGCCCTTGGGGATAAATCAGCCCATCAGCAGCCAGCCCAGAGGCGCTGGCTCTTAGCAGAGCAGTGATGGTGCTAAATGGCTGTGAGCCTGCAGCTCAGGGCCACACGCCTTCCCCAGTTCCTCCCGCAGCAGCTGGCAGGGGTGGAAGGCAGTCCCGAGCTCAGGGGAAGATCTGGTGCGGCCAGCAGAATCCCGGCTGCATCTCATTCCTGCAGCTCAGAAACTGTGATCCCAGCGCATTTTCCAGGCTCCGGGCACCCTGTGTCGGTCAGATGAGGTCAGGCCCGTAATCAACTCACTTGAAGAGACCCTGTGCAGCACCCTGTGGCCACCACTGTGTGCACACACACACAGAGACACAGACACACGCATGTAGCTGCACTCACAGGCACAGACATACACGATGTGACACATGCGCGCACACAAGGCACAGAGCTGTACCTGCAGGCACATACATGCACACACACACATGATGTGACGCATGCACACACATACACAGGATGTGACACATACATGCACACACAGGATGTGACGCATACATGCATACACATACACAGGATGTGACATACATGCACACACATACATGCACACACACAGGATGTGACGCATGCACACACAGGATGTGACGCATGCACACACACAGGCACAGAGCTGCACCTGCAGGCACATGCATGCACACACGCCGACACACATGAACAGAACTGCAGCCCCAGAAGCATCCACGCACACGCATACAGGCACACAGGCCCACATGCACAGAGGTACACCCACAGACACACGTACACATAGGTGTGATCTGAGGTATATGCCAGGCCTCCAGAATACAAGTGAGTTCTGGGCTGTGCAGACTTCTTCCATTTCAGGGGACCCCAGGAGGAGACCTGCACCCTGCACTGGGCACGCTGCTTCTGAAGGGGGCCTGGTCGGCCCTTGCAGCTGGCTCACTGCCCAGACTGAGCCCAGGGCCCACGTGTCACAGGCCGGAGAAGCCATGTGGGGAGCAGGGCCTGGGCAGCCTGAGGACAGGCTGGAAGGGGCTGCTCTGGCTGCTGGCCCAGGTTTGGGTTTCTTCACTGCAGCGGGGTGGGTGGGGGCTGCCCACTCAGTGACGGCCGAGCTCCCGTGCTCACGTGGTTGCCGTCATCGGAGCCACTGTTCCTCTGCGGCCTCGTCCTCACAGCCCTCCCAGCCCTCCCCACCCCCAGCATCCACGGTCACTCCGTGCCTCAAGGCTGGCTGAGAAATCCTGTTGTTATGACCTTGGGCTGCCCCGAGTCCTGCTTATGTGATGCTCTCCTTGGAGTCCCCTTGCCCCACCAGTGGAAGCCCCTCCACTGCCCTCCTCCCCGAGAGCATTTCCGATCCACTCCTGCCATCCCAGGGAGCCAGCCTCCCTTGCCTCGCGTCCCGCCCCCTCGACGCCCGCGTTCCTTCCTCTCCTCCAGCCCTGGTTCATTCCTCCCCCAGGGCACAGGGTTGTCCTGGAGACAGATTGAGAGCTCTTTGGCGTGGGCAGGCCATGTAACCTCAGGGAGCCTTAGTTCCCTGCTGTCCGAGGTAAAGTCCGTTTCCTGAAATTCAGATAAGTTGCCTAAAATGCTCCTGCTACAGAAGTCCCTGATCTAGACCATCTATATATTTTTATTGAGGTATGATTACATCAAGGGCACAGATGTGAGTGTGCAGATTGATGTTTTGACAGAAGTTCACACCTGCGTAACCAAGGCCCCCATCGAGACAGAGGACTTTGCCCCCGTCTGGAAGGTCCCTGGGATCTGTTCTGGGCGTCCCCTTCCTACTCCTGGAGACAAACACTGGGGCAGTTTCTCACTGTGGATCCGTCCAGCCTGCTCTTGAACTCACACAGACGGAATCGCAGGATGTGCTCTTTCAAACCTGGCTTCCTTCCCTCAACGTAACGCCTTTGAGATTCATCCATGTGGCTACGGAGCAGGAGTTTGTTCCTTTGAAAAAAATCCCCTAGTGGTATTCTATCGTACGGATAGAACATGATTCCTTTATTCATCATCCTCTTGATGGACGCTTGGGTTATTTCCAGCATTTGGCTATTGTGAGTAAGGCTGCAAAGCACGTTCTTGGGTAGACGTCTGTTTCATTCCTTTGTGTAAATATCTAGGAATGGAGTTGCTGGGTGGCACAGCGAGTATGTGTTTAACTAAAACGTTTCCTGCACTTCCCAAGCGGCCGCGCATGGCACCTGCTCACCCCCATCGTGTGGGTCAAGGTGCCCGGCGTCCTTGCCAGGTCTCTCGGCCTCGCCCTGGTCACTCTCACTGGCCGTTCTGGTGGGGGCCTCCGTTGGGTTTTCCCTGCGTTTTGTGGAGACTAAGGACAGCCGTCTCTCCTGTGCTCACTGGCCTTCAGGAACTCCTCCTCTGTGAAGTGTGTACCTGGCCTCTTGCCCATCTCTAGTGGGCTACCTGCCGTTTATTATCGCCTGGTGTATGCCCTGGCTACCTGTGACTGAATCCTGACCCAGAGCCTTCAGGAGGAAGGAAAGACACAGGCCCGAGCCGTGGAAAGCGAGAGGCCTCCCAGGGCTGCGCGGGGCTGATGGCCTGGTGGGCCTGATGAGGCTGACGGGGCTGACGGGCCTGCCTTCCATCTCGCAGCACCATGTCCTCTCCCCATACCCAGGTGGGGCCCCAAAGTATAGTGAGGACCCCACAGGCTCCTCCAGGCCATGTGTTGCCCCTGCAACCCCGATGGACACTTCTCCCTACTTCCAGAAGTCCAGGACTGGCTCTTCCTGGACACCCCTGCTGTGATGAGCCAGTCCCGGGCTGAGTGTGGCAGGGAGGAACCAGGGCTGTCATCAGAGAAGAGCCAGTGCCCACGGAGCATTCCTGGGCAACTGCAGTGCCACCTCACCGCCCTCGTGGACCCCAAGAGCCACCTCACCGCCCTCGTGGACCCCAAGAGCCACCTCACCGCCCTCGTGGACCCCAAGAGCCACCTCACCGCCCTCGTGGACCCCAGAACCACCTCACTGCCCTCGTGGACCCCAAGAGCCACCTCACCGCCCTCGTGGACCCCAGAGCCACCTCACCGCCCTCGTGGACCCCAGAGCCACTTCACACACCTTCTAGTGCTCTGATGCCACTGTGGGTCAGGAAGATGTGCTGCCTGAACTCTGGAATCAGGCTGAGTATAAGTAAAATACAGGTGTGATAGATGAGGTTTGAACTTTTATGAATTTAACATAGTTTAATGTCTTTCCTAAGTCAAAGTCGGAATGAAGTGCCCTATTTATTCACGTGATTGTTTATGTCTTCCATCAAGAAAAACTGCTATGAACCACTGTCCCGCCTCCCACAACCAAGGAAAGTTGTGTTGAGAAAGAAGTCTGTGCTGTCTGCTGGGTCCTGCCTTGCTGGCTTTGGGGCAACAGTCAGGCCCCGTGGCGGTGTGCTCCATGGGAGCCCCACCAGCTGTGGTTCTGGGAGGCCTCTTCCCTCCCTGCGTCCGTGCCTCCCTGCTCAAGCCCCTTGGGATGGCGTCTGGCCTCTCAGCTCCCTGGTGGGACAGAGTCCTGCAGGGGTCCTGGCCTGGGTCCCTTCTCCTCCTGAGGCCGTTCTTCCACCGAACCCTTGGTCTGGCAGGATGGACCAACAGCGCTGGGCGCAGCACAAAGCTCCGTCCCTTTCTCCCGTGAGGCCCCGGTGCCCTGTGCGTCCCGCCCACCTAAGGCCTACTCCCAGCTCGAGGGGTCCCTGCGGCTCAGCTCTGCCCTGACCACCACCCCCACCGCGTGATGCCACCCACACGGGGCCGTCTAATGACCAGGGTTTCCTCCAGGGCGCCGCAGCCTACAGCCCGCTGGTGGTGGGTCACTTAAATAATTATTTGATTAATTGGAATGAAGTTCATAGCACATAAAATGAAGCACTTTAGAGTGAACACTTTTGTGGTGTTTGGTGCACGGACAGTGTTGAGAGTGTACTTTCCACACCACCTCTGTCTGATTCTGAGAGTTTCACCACCCCTGAGGGAGACCCCGTGCCTGCCGATTGCACCGTCCCTCTCCACCACCCGCCCCAGCCCCTGGGAGCCACCACGCTGCCTCCTGTCCCCGGGTTCATGGCACTGGGCATTTCACAGGGATGGAGTCACGTCATGCATGAACTCTTGTCTCTCTCTGGCTGCTTTCACCTGGCACTGTGTTTCTGTCAGGGTCCTTCTAGCTGGCATCATGTGTAACTGCCTCGTGCTTTTTCTTTTTTATAATCTCAACTTTTTTCTTTCTTTTTTTTTTTTTTTTTTGAGATGGAGTCTCATTCTGTCATCCAGGCTGGAGTGTGCTGGCACAATCTCAGCTCATTGTAGCCTCTCCCTCCCGGGTTAAAGTGGTTCTCCCGCCTCAGCCTCCCAAGTAGCTGGGATATAGGTGCCCACCACCGCACCCAGCTAATTTTTAATGTTTTTTTGTAGAGATGGGGTTTCACTATATTGGCCAGGTGGGTCTTGAACTCCTGATCTCAGGAGATCCACCTGCCTTGGCCTCCCAAAGTACTGGGATTACATAATCTCAACTTTTAGTTTAATTCAAGGGTGCAGGTGCGTTGCCTGGGTATATTGCGTGATGCTGAGGTTTGGGGTTCGATGGATCCTGTCCCCCAGGCACTGAGCATAGGACCCAGTGCTTAGTTTTTCAACCCTAGACCCCTCCTTCTGTCCCCCGCCTCGTAGTCCTGGTGTCCATTGTTCCCATCTTTATGTCCCCGTGTGCCCAGTGGTATCGGGTTTATACGTGAGGACGTGTGGTGTTGGGTTTTCTGTTCCTGGATTAATTCGCTTAGGATTGTGGCCTCCAGCCGCATCCATGTTGCCACAAAGGCCGTGATCTCATTCTTTTTTATGATTGTGTGATACGCCACGGTGTAGAGGTACCACATTTTCTTTATCTGGCCCACCGTGGACAGGCACCTGGGTTGATTCATGTCATTGTGACTGTGTTAGTGCCGTGATGAACACGTGAATGTGTGGGTCTTTCTGTTTAGAGCGATTTGTTTTCTTCTGGCTACATACACATAATGGGAGTGCTGGGTCAAATGGTAGTTCTGCATTTTTAAAGAAATCTTCAAACTGCTTTCCACAGTGGCTGAACTAATTTACATCCCACTAATGTGTGGAAGCGTTCATTCTCTTTTCTCTGCAGTCTTGCCAGCGTCTGTTGTTTCGAGACTTTTTAGCAGTAGCCCCTGTGACTGGTCTGAGACGCTGTCCAATTGCGGCTTTGACTTGCATTTCTCTGCTGGTTAGTGTGGGGAGCGTGTTTTTTTATGTTTGTTGGCATTTGGGTGTCTGCTGTTGAAAGTGTCTGTTCATGTATCTTACCCGTTTTTTAATGGGTTGATTTGTTTTTTGCTTGTTCAGTTGTTTAAGTTCCTTATAGATTCTGGGTAGTAGAACTTTGTTGGATGTGTAGTTTGTGAACGTTTTCTCCTTGTCTGAAGGTTTTCAGTTTACTCTGTTGACGGTTTCTCTTGCTGTGTAGAAGTTTTTAAGCTTAATTAGGTTCCACTTGTCACCTTTTTGTTTTTATGGCAATTGCTTTTGAGGACTTAGTCATAAATTATTTCCAAGCCTGATGTTGAGATGGGTGTTTCTGAGCTTTTCTTCTAGGATTTTTATAGTTTGAGGCCTTACATTGATGTCTTTAATCTGTCTAGAGTTGATTTTTGTATATGGAGGAAGATAGGGTTCCAGCTTCATTCTTCTGCATGTGGCTCACCAGCTCTCCCAGCACCATTTATTGAATGGGGAGTCCTTTCCCCATTGCTTGATTTTGTCAGCTTTGTCGAAGATCTGATGGCTATAGGTGTGCAGCCTTAATTCTGGGTTCTCTATTCTGCTCCACTGGTCTATGTGTCTGTTTTTATGCCAGTGCCATGCTGTTTTGGTTACTGTGGCCTTGTAGTATAGTTTGAAGTCTGGTAATTGATACCTCCAGCTTTGCTCTGTTCTTAAGATGCTTTGGTTATTTCAGTTCGTTTTTGGCTCCATGTGAATTTTAGGATAGTTTTTCCTATTTCTGTGAAAAATGTGGAGTTTGATAGGAATAGCATTGAATCTGTAGATTGCTTTGGGCAGTATAGCCATTTTAACAATTCTGATTCTGCCAATCTGAGCATGGGAGGTGTTTCCACTTGTTTGTGTCTTCTATGAGTTATTTTATGTTTTTGAGATAGAGCATCTCTCCATTGCTCTGGCTGGAGTGCAGTGGCAGAATCGTGGCTCACTTCAACTTCCGCCTCCCTGGTTCAAGCAATTCTCGTGTCTTGGCCTCCTGAGTAGCTGGGATTACAGGTGCACGCCACCATGCCTGGCTAATTTTCTGTATTTTGATAGACATAGGGTTTTACCATGTTGTCCAGGCTGGTCTCAAACTCCTGGCCTCAGGTGATCCGCCCGCCTTGGCCCCCCAGAGTGCTGGGATGACAGGTGTGAGCCACGTGCCTGGCCTGGTTTCTTTCCACAGTGTTTTGTAGTTCCCTGGTGGAGCTCTTTCACCTCCTTGGTTAGATGTATTCCTGGATATTTTATTTCCTATTTTGGCCATTATAAGTGGGATTGTATTCTTGATTTGGTTCTCAGCTTGAATGTGATTGGTGTATAAAAATGTTGTGGATGGTTGTATGTTGCTTGTGCATCCTGAAGCTTTGCTGAGGTTGTCAGTTCCAAGAGCCTTCTAGGGGAGTCTTCGGGGTTTTCTCGGCACAGAGTCCTGTCGTCTACGAGGAGAGGTGGTCTGGCCTCCTCTTTTCCTGTTTGGATTCCTGGTTTCTTTCTCCTGCCTGACGGTGCTGGCCAGGACCTCTGCCCTGTGCCTCTCACGGCCCCTGTGCATGTTCCCTGGGGTGGCTGCATCATGTCGGTTTACCTGCTTGTGCACCGACTGTGCTGGGGTTGCCGGCACTTTGTGGCTGCCTCATGGGTCATGTTCCATGTGGCCTGCCTCTCATGAGGAGCCCCTCTGTGGCACCGAAGTCTCTCCGCAGGCTTCTGCAGGCCGTCTGCCCATGGTCGGGATCTGTGTCTCTGTAAGCCTGGCCCTGTGTGCGGGCCATGTGAATTTCCTCGAGGGAGGCAGGCTTGTGAGTGACTTCTCCATGTGTGTGTAGATTTCTTGTCCGCTCCCGTGGACGCTGCTGCCACGGAGCTGGGACACTGCCCCCGCTGTGCGCTTTCCCCAGCAGGCAGGATTTTGTGGCTGTGGTTTCTTTCAGGGTGTTGGAAGTGTTGATGACGTTAGATCCCTGCCTGAGCGACACCTGCTTCATCTTATCTGTGTTTGCACTTTATGAAGAGGCTGTGGGGTCTCCCGGGACGTGCTTGTGGGAGTTCAGAGCCTCCTGCAGGTGCCTGGCAGCTCCTGGTGTCCACGTCCACACAGGGGTGCCAAGCTGGCTCGGCATGCGGGGGCCAGGGCTGCCTGATTCTCCCCGAGTCTCTGCCCACTGGTAATTGAGGGTGTGGCCGTGGGTTGGGGGCTGTCTGCCTTTCACTGGAAGACCTGGTGTGGATGCGCAGGGTTGAGGAGCATGGGCAGCTCCCTCTGAAGACCTGCTCCTTCCTATCCCACCCGTGTGTCCTCCTGACCGGAGCCTGCCGTTCAGAGGTGTCCACATTCCAGCCCTGTCTGGAAGCCAGCCTGGGGATGCGTGACTCTGCCAGGAGGTGGAAGATGGGGAGGAGCCTCATTCCTTCCCAGGGAGATTCTCAGCCACCTGGCAACCCCTCGGCCTCCTCTTGGGGAAGCAGCGACTGTCACCAAGGCCTAAACTCGTAGTCCCTGAGTCTTGCAGGAGGTGGGGATGCCAGTCTGACAGCTTCCTCCCAGCTCCAGGGGCTGGACTAGGGGAGGCAGAGCTCTGTGGGCCAGGGTAAAATTCCTGCCTGATGAACTGGTCATCTTTAACCCCTGTCTACACATGGATGGAGACCTTCATGTCGTGGAAGAGGCCACGCCCTCCAGGCCCTCGCAGCCCCTCTTCGGCACTGTGGTGTCTGAGGGTCCTCATCCAGCCCTGCAGTATGTGACCCCGTGGCCTGGGCCTGCTCGGGATGGGTAGTGGGAAAACGTGAGTCCAGAAGCAGCGAGCAGCTTCTTCCCAGGGCCTGCCTGGACCTCACAGCGTCAGCATGGATGGTGGTCAGTACCCAGGGCGCCAGCTGCCTGCAGGACCAGCCCTGAGCCCCCCCGCTCTGTTCCTGATGGGTGGGCCGGGAGGAATTCCAGAGGAAGGCCTGTGTGCTGGCCCAGCCACCCAAGAGAACGCGTGGGATCAGTCCCGAGGATGACACGGGCTCCCCTTGTCCTTCACATAGAGCCCCCCTGGACAGGCCCTGGGGGATGGGGGTTGATTGGGGCCAGGACTGCGCTTTCCAATTTAGGAAGAGGAGGCTGTGAGGAATGTCTGGAGTGCTGGTGACGGCCTGGGGAAAGGTGCTTTCCACTCCACCAAGTGCTAATGTGTGTGAAAATCTTGGAGCAGAGCTCCCGCTGTGCCCGGCAGACACCAGCTCAGCCTTGGCAGCTCGGCCCTCCCACCTGCAACTGCCGCTCCAGGAGACGCGGCTGCCCCTCTCTAGCTTAGGTCAGGGCTGAGGGCCTGGGTCTGGGATGCTGGTGTTGCTCCCAGGAGGTCCTGGGGGCCCACTTAGCCGGCACCCATCGGCACACATGTGTGAGGGACTGTGAGGGCACTCGGGACACGGAGCCGTTTGTCCTGACTGATTTCCCAGGGCAGGTGGAGTCTGCACACTGAGGGGCGCCTCACTGCCTTCACAGCACGTGCCAGGGCCTGTGGCTCTCAGGGTCTGCTGGTGAGGCCTTCTCACGGGGCTCTGCTGGCCACAATGGAGGCTCCAGAGTCCTGGGCCCACTGCAGCTGTAGCCCCCTCCTGGTGTCTGCAGAGGGGCCTGGTGGATGGTGGGGTGGGGGGAGGATTGTGGGGGTGTCAGGCCTGGGCTTGCGGTCATTGGCTCACAGTGGCAGAGAGAGGGGAGGGCAGGGGGATGTGGTTTTCTGTGCCAGAACAGGACAGCGTCCTGCCACCCCCTCCTTTCCAGCTCTGCCCTGCCCCTCCCGTTGCTTTGGGGGGGTGTGATGCTCCCTCTGTGCACTGAGTCACTCCTCCTCCAGCCCCGCCTGGGCTCTGCCCACTCTCTGGGAGCTCTCGGGGACGCCGAATGACCACTGCCTGCTGGCCTGCGGACCTGTGGCTGCCAGGAGCTACCCCTTCCTAGGAGCCCCTCCATCTTCCTCTGTGGGAGATAGCGGCATGGGCTTGGGAGGGCTGACGACGAGCCCAGGGGCTGCAGATGGAGGATCCAAGGACAGATGCGTGGGCAGGGCTTTTTCCAGCCTTGGCCAAGCCACATATCTCCCCACCACCTGCTGGCCTCTGAACACACTGGCCCCTGGGGTCTTTCAGGGGACTTCCCGTATCCATAGGACTCATCCCCCTGAGGACCCAGCCTCATGGGCAGCCCCCAGCCGTCCCCACAGTGTGCCCCGAGTGTAGCCATGGTGCAGCCACACCCCAGGACACAGGGCCCTGCCGTGTCCCATCCATCTGCTCTCGGGCCAGGGCTCCCTGCTGGGCCGGCCTGCTTCCATCCCCAGCCTCGGGAGCAGGAGCGCCCCAGGGAGGGTAGGTATCGCTGTTGCAGACAAGGGGGGGCCAGTGCGCGCTGCTCTTCCCCTTCCTGCGCTCCACACCCCTGCTCGACGCTTGCCCAGGTGGGTCCCTGGCTGTGCCCTGAGTCAGCTGCAAGGCTCCTGTCTGCTGTGGGCACCTCCCTGTTGGCTGGGAGCCTGCTCTGTCCTGAGCACCTCATTCCAGGAGCCAGTAGAGGCCCAGAGTTGGGGGTGACGGAGCCGGCCCAGGCAGCACTGGCAGCACAGGCCAGGGCACCACAGGCTGTCCTCTCCACAGGGGTGCAGGTGCGAGGGCCTCGACAGAGCAGGTCCAGGGTGTGCCGCTGGCCCCACCGGGGCCTGAGAGCTTGTGGGGCTGTGTGTGGGGAACGGACAGACAGGGGCAGGCACCTGGGCCCCTCATCCAGTGCTGCTGCTGTGACCAGCGCCCTCCCCGCCAGGCTGGGTACGCCTGCCTCAGAGCTTAGGACTCAGGAGGTTCCCAAGCCCCACCCCGAGTCAGGACCGTCCCCATTGCAGCTCTGGGGTCCTGGGTGCAGGCCCAAATGTCTCTCCCTCTGGGCGGGCAGCCCTAGGGGCAGGCTCCTCAGCTGTGACCTTGGGGTCCTTCAGGTCTGCCCCTGTGGGTGGTCCTGAGGTGCTGGGCCCTGGGCAGGGAGAGGCAGGGGTGGCTGGGGCCAGGCCTCGGACAACAGGACCCGTCTGGGCGGCCGGGGGAAGGTGCCAGTGCCCACCACTCCAGTGGTGGGGGGAGCCAGAGGAGCCCAAGTCCCTGCTGCCGGGGGTGACTCCCTGCGGTCCCAGATACCCCCCGCAGGCCCTGGAGTGGCTGAGCCTCGGCTGCCCAGAGGTGCTTTATTGATCGGGAGATTGCCCTAATCACTAATTTGTGGCAGTTCCCCGTTTTGTGTGGGGATGTCGATATTAAACCTCAGCACACAATTCCAGACAGTTTGAGGTCAGACAGGACCAGGATCCACAGTGTCGGCCCAGGAAACTGTCACCGAACGCGTTCTATGGGTGGAGGCTGTCATTGTAATTAGGGTGGGGGAGGGAGATGGCAGGAATGCTGCCCCCAACAGGGTCCTGCAGGGGTGTAGGTGCCAGGACCCTGTGCCCTGGGTTTGTACCAGCGCAGGAAAAGCCAGGATTGTTTCATCACCCAGGGGCCCCACAGGCCTCAGCTCTGGGCTAGTGCCACATCCTGGCTGTGTCTATTTCACAGAAAAGACAGGGTGAGGGCATTGCTGCCAAGACACAGCCCAGGGCACAGGGCATGTTCCCGGAGTAAGTTGGCTCCTGAGGCCGGAAGGGCAGTGGTGCTGGCTGAGGACAGAGCCCTGTCCTGGAGCTGCCCGGCGATGCTGGCCGCCTGGGCGAGTCCGAGCTGGACACCAGGGCTCCAGGGTGGGCAGAGGCTGCAGGCTGCTGGTCACGGGGTCTGCCCGTCTGCCCCTGGGTGAGGGGATGGTGGAGACGGGGAAGGTGACAGGCTGGGCCCTCTGAGATGTGTGGGCAGCACACGTAATGCTGGGCCATGGCGCCGGCACCCAGGCGTGACCTCGAGGCTCCAGGCCCCCTCTGGACTGAGGAGTCCAGGGTCAGAGGCCAGCGTTGACCTTGCATGCCCTCTCTTGACCTCTGACCTTCCTGCCCCAGGGTTTTAAGACATCCTCAGTGGTTCAGGAAACCACTCGGCGCCCAGCAAGGGGTGAGGGACTGGCTTTCCCCAGGTCCCCATGTGCCTTCCAAGTTCTGCGGCTGGACGCTTCTGCTCCCAGTTCCCGCTGAAATTCGGGAGCCTCCCCAGCCCTGCCCAGTGGCTCCCAGGCCTGGCTCTGGCCCACGCCTGCCTTGTTCCTGTCTTCAACAGCCCTGCCCCTGTCAGCCTGGTGGGTCTTTGTCCCCACAGGCCGTGGCGAGAGAGTAAGGGGTCTGTGAGGTGATGTCTGGTGACTCCTGGGCGGGTTCCTGTTTACCCGGTGGGCCAGGGCACCCGAGGGGAGGGGTGGGGTGGGGGACATCCATTGTTGGCCCAGTGTTTCCCAAGGCAGGAGTCCTGTGTGGGCTGGACATCCCCAGAGGCGGCACAAGCCCTGCAGGGTCAGCGTCTCTGAGTCCTGTGGGACAATTTTCCTTATCCCAAGCACTTATGGGTCGTAGGAGACGAGACGGCATTTATTCAACTTCTGCGTGTATTTCAACCACGTGTGACATTTGATCTTTGTGACGGCTCTCCTGGTAATGCCGACTTTGATTGCAATCCTCCCATGGGTGAGAGGAGAGGTCCAAGTCTGTCCTAGATGAGTGGGTGGGGTGGGCCGTGAAGGGAAGCATCCCAGGCCTGGGACATGCCTGCAGCTGTGGCAGCTCTGAAACTGCCAAGTACCTGCTTCCTGGGCCTCCAGAGGCATCAGGAGGGGACCTGAGGCATCGGGAGAGGACGTGGGGTATTGAGAGGGGACCCGGAGCATCAAGAGGGGGCCTGAGGCATCGGGAGGGGACCTGGGGTGTCAGGAGGGGACCTGGAGCATCGGGAGGGGACCTGAGGCGTTGGCAGGGGATCTAGGGTGTCGGGAGGGAACCTGGAGCATCGGGAGGGTCCCTAGGGTGCTGGGAGGGGACCTGGGGCATTGGGAGGGGACCCGGGTGTTGGAAGGGGACTTGGGGTGTTGGGAGGGGAACTGGGGTGTAGGGAGGGTACCTGGCACGTCAGGAGCAGAGCTGCCCCTCCAGGTCTAGAGGCAGCCTTCGTGGGGGGCACACTTGTGCCGGGGTGACAGCGCTGACACCCAGCGCCCTGCAGCGGCCTGTTTTTACTCTCTCGTGCCAGTCTTCTGCTGTCCTCACTGGGGGCATTTTCTTACCGATTTTGATACAAGGCCTGGCTCATGAAAAGACTAGGTTTTAACCTGGAACCCTGCTGGGGCTTTCCTAAGATGGTTTGTTATTGGAAGCGCTCCCTCTACACCCACCACGGGCCAGGCGCTAGGCCGAGTGCTAGACGCAGAGGCGGGTCCCTGCGGGGCGGGGGGAAGGTTCTAGCCAGGCACGCAGGAGGGCAGATCGTTGTCCTATTCTTGGAGAAAAGTGTCAAAATATCAACTGATGCTTTTGCCTTGGGCTTGGTGGTCGCTGTGCCAGAGGGGACGTCTTGGCCGTCTCTTGCCCTGAGGCGATGATTGGCCTTAGATGTGCTGTGGAGGGCGGCTCCCTCGGCCCCCTCCAGCTACCTTTCGCCTGGTTCCCAGGCCCGGCAGGTCCTTCGAGGCAGCCACGAGGATGGGCCACCGGTGCCGGCAAACTGGAAACCAGAAACGGTTGCTGTTGCAGCGCCGAGCGCTTTCCGGAAAAGCTCGTTGCCTTTTCTTTGGTTGTGTTATTGCTCCTGTAAGCCTGGAGGTGGTGGTGAAACTCAGAGCAGTCAGATACCGCATTAGGGAAGACGAACGTCTGGGCGCTGGGCTTAGTGCTAAGGAGAGTCTGGAAAGAAACTGTCTCTGTTCGGGGACTGAGACCCCAGCCAGCAGCCCCTGGGGAGGACCGGAGTGGCTGTGGACACCTTGGGAGGTGTGGGAGGCTGGCGTTCATTTCCCAGCCCACTGTGTGGAGGCAGAATCAAGAGTGAGCCTGGGAGGAGGCGGCCCTGGACTTGGGTCACCCCGTGGGATCAGATGATGATTCTCACAGGACTGCTCTCCGTTGCCAACGCCAAAAAGTAAAAGCCCTCCTTGAAGAAGGAATATTTAAAAAACCCTTGATTCGAATGCATTTGCTGTACTGGGAAGACTGTCTGTGGCGCTCTGGCCAAGCTGACAGTGAGGGAAGGTGCCGCTGGGCCTGGAGCTCCCGGCTGCTGCGTCCCAGGCCGTCCCACGCCGTCCGGCACGCAAGTGCTGAGGCGCTTCCTTCACGCAGACGTGGTCTGGCTCCTGGGGAGGAGCCCCGGCTGTGAGGTGGGCAGCTGCGTTTGCTGCTCCTTTCCCTCATGTCCTCATTCGAGAGGTGGGCGGCACTGGCAGGGGACGTGCCGATAGCGTCGTGCAGCGTCAATCACGCCGAGGAGCGGGACAGACCAGTCTTGGCCCAGTAATCACGACCCATGCCCGTATCTTTGCCCAAACGTCCCCTTCAGAACTGCCTCCTGATGGCCTTGTAGGATGGCATCCCCTGCCCCTTTCCCGCTGGTTCCCTCCTCAGCACCGGCGCTGCCCCATTGGTTTGCGAGTGAAGAGTTCACTCCAGGAGGGAGCCTCCCTCCTTCCCGGGTCTGGACTGGGCCTGGCCAGAGGTTTATGCAGTGACCTCTGACCTTGGCTGGTTAGCAGGGCCCCCACCTTCCTAGTGGTCCTTGTCCAGAGCCTTCTGGTCAGACAGTACCAAGGTCCAGCCCTGAGCGGCCCAGCGGGATGAGATCTGGATGCGGGGGCGGAGGGTGGGGAAGCCTGGGTTGGAGGCCCCAGGATGTGTAGGGTGTAGACCTGCATGTGGTGGGTAATCGGGGTGGTGGGGGGTGGTTTGCATTCAGGGCTCAGCCCCCAGAAGCCAGGGTGGATCCAAGGTGGGTGCTCACTGCTCTCTTGGGCTATTCCCCCAAGCCTTGGGGGCTGAGTGTAGGCTGAGGTGGGGTAAAGAGATGGTGCCAGGGCTCCTATGCCCCCTCCCAGGGCCACGGGGCTCCTCGAGTGTTCACAATAGGCTCTGTGTATGGGGAAGGGGTGTATAGGGAAGGGGTGTATAGGGAAGGGGTGTATAGGGAAGGGGTGTATAGGGAAGGGGTGTATAGGGAAGGGGTGTATGGGGAAGGGGTGTATGGGGAAGGGGTGTATGGGGAAGGGGTGTATGGGGAAGGGGTGTATGGGGTAGGGGTGTAGGGGAGATAAGACGAGCGGGG
>CAUYLG010027402.1:0-18697 GCA_963573385.1 Cacajao melanocephalus | reverse complement strand
TAGAAATTCCATTTGACCCAGCAATCCATTACTGGGTATATACCCAAAGCATTGTAAATCATTCTATTATAAAGACACATGTACATGTATGTTCATTGTGGCACTGTTTACAATAGCAAAGACTTGGAACCAACCCAAATGTCCATCAATGATAGATTGGATAAGGCACATGTCCACCATGGAGTACTATGCAGTGATAAAAAAGGGTGAGTTCATGTCCTTAGCAGGGACATGGATGAATCTGGAAACCATCATCCTCAGCAAACTGACACAGGAACAGAAAACAAAGCACCACATGTTCTCACTCATAATTGGGTGTTGAACAATGAGAACACATGAACACAGGGAAGGGAACATCACACACTGGAGCCTGTTAGGGAGTGAGGGGGCTAGGGGAGGGATAGCAGAGGGTGGGGGGAATTGGGGAGGTATAACATTAGGAGAAATATCTAAAGTAGGTGATGGGGGGATGAATGTAGCAAACCACCATGGCATGTGCATACCTCTTTAACAATCCTGCATGATCTGCACATGTATACTAGAACTTAAAGTATATTTTAAAAAAAAAAAGAAAGAAAAGAAAAGGAAAAAAAAGTTCAAATGGTGGGTTTGATGGGTTTGAATAATATCACTTACAAGTTGAAGATGTGGTCTGAGAGAAGACTAATATAATCAAGAACCATCATTCCAATAGAAAGTTTTCTTTTGGAACACTGCATAATTAAAAGAGAGAGAAAGTTGGGTCTGAGAAAAGTAGAAAGTTTTATTCATGCATGAAATCCATCACGTAGGAAAGTCAGACAATGCCCCAGTCTAAACAAATAAGAGTGGGCCATAGCCACAAATTACTGTTTCTCTCAATATTGTATGCTAATGAATCATCATTTAACAGGGGAAGTCACAGCAGAAACCTCCACCTAAATATCCTTTACCTTCTATACGAGTTATTATATGATGTGTAAGGCAGATTCAAATTGAAAAGTTTTAAGTTAAAAGGTAAACTTGATCATGGTAAAATAAATTTTACTTACTTGAGGGACGATGTCCTTAGAAATCTATAAAAAGATAATCAGCAATCAACAACAAACCCATTTAAAATCAATTAGTAGAATGGCAAGCAATGATCAGAAGAACTGAAAGACAGTAGATATTAAGAGCTAGTACCTCTTCGTAAGATATCCCTAGCAACTCGAACTCAGTAGCATTACGTGAAAGACCTGAATATCAAACACACACGTGTGTGTTAACACAAACGGTTGTTTTTTCACCGATCAAGAAAAGAAAATGCTGCCTGAAATTTATAGCATCATTTTCTCTCCAACATATTTCTTCAGCATTTACAGTTAGGTTGGATACTTCTCCTGTAGAAATTACTTCAGTTTGATCTATTGTCTTGACTATAAGACAATACATACCTAATGGATTAATATTTGAGATAAAATGTGTGACATTATTTTTAATAATTTATCAGGACTTATCAACCAAGTATAAATGGCAAGTTGCAGAAAACATTATTTTCTTTGAACAATTAGACAAAATTATTCTTGGCACATGAGAATATTTTAAATGATATGTAAAGAGCTTTGATGTTTTGAATGGCCCTTGAATATCTTCACTATCACAGCGTTCAAATTGAGTTGGAAATAAATTACTTTGTGATTCTCCTGGAAGGGCAAGCTAGTTTAGCTCATGTGCAATTGATTTTTTAAACAGTGGTTTTTTTAAATATTTCTATTTCCTAGTCTTAATGGTATCTAAGATCTGATACCAGTCCCTCCCTTTGAAAGAGAATCTTTCCTATGTATTTCCCTACTGACGACAGTTCTGCAATACCACTGAGGTAAGAAAGGGTCAGTGAAAATGCCATCTGGCATCCTGGAAGAATTGACATTGATCAACACAAATTTTATCTAGCAATCAGTTCAACAATGTGTTTCTGCAATGTACTCTTTTTCTTCCAAGCAACTTTAAATCAGTGAAGTCCCACTTAAAATTAAAGATGAGAGAATATTGTTGGCAGTCTTCTTACAAGCATAAACCCCCCCTTGTAAAAAAAAAAAAAAAAAACTACATACAGAAGACATGTTAGACAAATTGAAAAGGAAAGGCTGACTATACTATGTATACACAATAAAAAGTAACTTGTTTATCAGGTACCAAGACTTAAAACAGTGTTTATAATATGGACTTCTTTATCCATACATCAAATAATGCCCAAACTGTCACATCCTTACTATGTTCTTGCTGTAAAATACAGAAGATGAGAAAAAACATTTTATCTGTTTGATTTTTCTGTCTCTTTCTTTTTTCTCTCTGAAAAGCCATGTTTTGCATAAAAGAAACACACTGCATTGAGTCATTAAAGTGATAATATATTTGTTAAAATGGGTGACAAAGTTATAGAGAGGTCTTAGGCAACATTCTTTTTTAAGTAAAGGAAAATCTAATAACCACCTTCAGGTTACCTACACCCCAAACATTTACCACTTAAATCTAGCACAAAACAATTAAATGGATTCACTAAAGAAAGCCTCTCAAATCCCAGAGAATATAGATAAAATGCTAGTAAAAAAACAGAATTTGCAAACATGCAAAATTTTCCAAAAGTAAAAAGTAGCACAGAAAGCCATGTTGATTTTTTATATTTGCATCTTATGATATTTCCCAACATGGAAGGAAAGTCTGAGGCTACTGCAGTCACTCAATCACCAAAGGAAATTTTAGATTGTTCTATCATTCATTTTATTTGGGTTTCAAGAATTTCTGGATCTGACGCCTCTTTTTTTTCTTGGAAAGCTTCAGTATTTCCTTCCTTCCCCTCTTCACTGAATTCACCTATGTGATGTGGTTTATTCTCCTTCACAACTATTGATCCTTCTTAACAAACCTGGTACCACCTTGGATCTCAGCACTTCCACCGTTATTGTTGATAGTGCAGTTGGTAGGATTTTAAGAACTTGGAAAAATTCCAGCATTTTTATTCCCACATTGATCTTGTACAGTGTTCTGTCTCTGAACCCTGGGTTAGAGTGTGTGTGGAGTTGTCTCTGCTTTCAGAGGTACTGTCCTTTAATTGAATGACTATGTATGAAGCCCTTTGTTTATGAGTATCAGTGTATGATACGTCATGTAAAAGAGAAGCTGCTCATTTTCTTCCAGGGAGCTCACCATTGATTGAAATGACAAACAGAATATTATATGATTCCACAAGGGGAAGGGACAGAGGAATGGCCACTAACCTGTATTCATGAAATTCAACTCAGCTCCTAACCTGTGGCTGACTTGAATTTTAAAGGATTTGTTCTCCTTTGGCAAAAGAGGAGTGAGATGTTCATACTTGTGTGTTTTGACAGGGGTACTAGTTGAACTGGTTGTGTTTCCAGGCAGCAAGAAAAGTGTGCAAATGTGCATGTGTGTGAGGTGACATGGCATTTTTTGAATACCGTAAATAGTTCAGCCAGACTGGAGTATAACAGACAAAGTTGAAAATAAGGAGCATATTTAGAGAGCAGGAAAGTAAGCAGATGGTGAAGAAGATCTTTGCCTGAAAAAAAATAATCTGGGAAAAAGATTATGAAACATTTTGCTCTTAGCGTCTCTCCCAATCAAGGGGGTCTGAAATAGTAACAACTATCTCTGCTATTACCCTCACCAATACAATCAAAGAAGACTAAATATGCACTAGGGTTTGTAATAAATGCTTCACATATGTTAAATCATTCAATACATTAGATACATGAGATTTGTTATTAAAGTTTTATGTTGAAATTTTTAAACTTAGAAGTTATAAAGTTGTCTAAATTGTGCAGCCAGTACCTGGTGGGGATGAGTTACAAATGTTCTTTTCCTGCCCGTTCTACTATGCAGTATCTGATATCTATGTTTTATTTTGGGGAGATTAAACCCATTATATAAGTGTGTATTCTCAAGTACCATAACTTGAACCTCCCTACAAAACGTAACCCATTGCTAGTAATTTCTTGAAAACCGGTTAATGCAGAGACTTCAGTCCTATCTGAATTATTCTCTCACGTTCCCTAAAGACTTTGCCATTATATATTTTTTGTTCTCAGACATCTTAGGCCTTTCTAACTCCCACAACACACATGTTCACCAGATGATATTGTCACAGAATTCATTGTAAAAAATAGAAGGTATCAGATGGGAACTCCTTCATCTCCCCACCAGCAGCTCTAGAAACCTACAGCCATATGCCCTGTTTTAATTTATTTTTTTCTTTCTTTTAAGGAGAGAGTGTCCTTCTTTGTACCGGAGGCAAACTTTTTCACATGTGATTTGTACTCCATTCTGTCTCATCTTCTTAATGAATTAACACTCCATTTTTTTCACTTTGTCCTACACCTTCAAGATAACCCTTTCAGCTGGTTAATTTGAATATATGCTAATATATCCCATTTATAAATCTTCCTTATTTATACTAAAATATTTTTTGTGTAGAAGAGAGGAGAGATTAGGGAAACACTAATTTATTATACCTGGCATGTGAAAAAATAAGTTTGGAATGAAATAATATACAGCTTCTCCGCATCACACTTGGAAACGGTAAAATGCCCCACTTCATGCCATCCCCTAACTCCACTGTCGTATGCACTGTTGTACTCATGTGATAGTTACCTCTCATGGCCGGGCCATTATGTCAGGAAAGGATAGGCAGTTGTTTGCAAGCATTAGTAGGCCAACAGATTCCTTGGTTTCAGAGCCATCATATCCTCATGGCCTAGTTGCTAATGTTTTTGTAGTTTCTGAATTCATATAGGAGAGTGAATGAGAAGTGATCCCACTTAAAGCCAACTTACTGACTTTCGGCTTAGCAAATGTGTCACATTCATCAACCTGGTTGAACCATGGAACAATATAGTTCCCATATTTGGCACTGGATTTGTGGCTCAGCTATGTCCATCAGTTATCTGATTCCCTGAACAGCTACATCTACTTTGCTCTCAGATGTCCCCTCATACGTTCCAGTATAGTACTTCCATTTTCAGTTATTAGCATGGTCATTGTGGGTGACCATCCACTAATGATGGAAGTTAAAGAGCTTAATTATACATTTAGCTTTGAATTTGGGTCCTTTGATCTTTCTTCTTGTAGAATATCATAGAGTGGGCCTACGTTTCTTGGAAAGATTGCATGCAAGAAATCTTCAGGCATCCATATTCTATCATATAGTTTACATATTGTTTAGATAGCCAACAGGTTTTGCACAATCTGATTTGCCTTTACTTTCACTTCACATTTTTCATGTTCTGTCATGCTCTGTGTGTCAGCTCCACTTGTCTCAATCAATTCCCTGTGTGTTCTGCTTTTTCCAAGGAAGAACATTATACATGATGTTTTCTGTATGTGAAGTTATCATCCCATTATTATTTCTCCAATCCATAAATGGTGAAGTCCTACTTATTCCTAAAGGCTTAGGTTAAGTGATACTTAGAAAAAAATATTTTCTTAGCTCCAAGTCTAAACCTGGAGATCCCTATTATTCTCTCAATAGACGTGGCTCTTTCCTAAAAAGGTGTTATCACTTTTTCAAGTCTGATTTATTTTTGGTTTAACTATCAACAGTTGCATATTATATTTACAAAATCATCCCTTAATTAATATTTTAATAAATTGAAAAGTAAATAAACATATATGTAAATAAAGAGTTATTTATTGCCCCCATATTTGACATAAACTGGCAAGACATACCAAGTTTTTTATTCAAAACACCAGTTAGGCTTCTCTACCATTCATTTTCTGCTATAATCCTGACAAAACACCAAGAAATAATTATGATAATTACATCAAGTCTTTATATCAAGGCAATATACTCAAAGAGGTTCAAAAATGTACTCATCAGTAGCTATTTACTTACTTATTTGCAACTAGAGTATGTCTATTTGAGTTCAAAATACAATGATATAAAATAGAACATACCCACATGTACATTAAAAGTTGACAAATATTGCAGTTAATGTATACCCTAGAAAAAACAGACTTAACAGACATTTATATAATATTTTATTAAATGGCTACAGAATACACACTTTTTTCATTAGCTCATGGAACATACCCCCCCGGAGACCAGCAGTTCCCAAACTTCTTAGCACCAGGGACTGGTTCTGGGGAAGACAATTTTTCCACAGACGCAGGGGGGTTGCATGATGATTCAAGTGCATTACATTTTTGTATACTTTATTTCTATGATTATTACATTTTAATATATAATGAAATGATTATATAACTCACCATAATGTAGAATCAATGGGAGCTCTGAGCTTGTTTTTCTGCAAGTAGATTGTCCTATGTGGGGTTAGTGGAAGACAGTGACAGATCATCAGGCATCATATTCTCATAAGGAACACGAGCTAGATTCTTTGCATGTGCATTTCACAATAGGGTTTGCACCCCTATGAGAATCTAATACTGCCTCTCATCTGACAGGAGGTGGAGCTTAGGCAAAATGTGAGCAATGGGGAGCAGCTGAAAATACAGATCAAGATTTGCTCACTCACCCACCACTTACCTCCTACTGTGTCACCAGTTCCTAACAGGCCTTTGAATGGTACAACAAAATTCAAAATGCATTTTTTACAGTTTCACACACTTCAAAAATTCAACAAATACAAAAAATTCAAATTCAAAAAAATTTAAAAACGTCAACAATGTTAACAAATTCAAAAAATAATCAAAATTATATCAATCTTTGTTTTGGCTACATTAGAATAAAACTAGAAATAATAACAAGAGAAACTTGTTAAGCGGTAGAAATACATGAAAATTAAACAGCATGATTCTGAATAGCCAATGGGTCAATGAATAAATTAAAAAGAAAATTGAAAGAAATATTGAAACAAGTGAAAATGAAAACACAACATACTAGAACTTATGGGATTTAGAAAAAGAGGTACTGAAAGAAAATGGATAGCAATATATACGACATTAAAAAAGAAAAAGAAAGCATCCAAAGAAACAGCCTAACAACACACCTGAAAAAAAGAAAAAGAAATGCAAGAACAAACCAAATCCCAAATTAATATATGGAAATAAATTATGAATATTAGAGCATAAATGAATACAAGAAAGGTTAAATAATAAGAAAGATAACAGAATGAAACTATGGTTTCAGAAAACAATTTAAAAATTGACATACCTTTAGCTAGACTAAGAAGAAAAAATTCATTAAAAAAATCAGACATGAAAAAGGACACATTATAATTAACATCACACAAATAAAAAAGATTGTTACATCTTATTATGAGTAACCATATGCCGACCATTTTGAAAACCTAGAAGATACAGATACATTCCTGAACACACACAACCTATAGAGATTGAACAGTGAAGACATAGAAGACCTGAAAAGACCAATGACAAGTAACAAGATTAAAGCACTAAGAAAATCTGTTCTATCAATGAAAAGTTTAGAATATGATTGATTCTCTGAAGAATTTTAACAAACATTTGAAGAAGAATTAATGTTAGCTATATTCAAACTATTCAAAAAATTGAAGAGGCGAAAATACTTCCATTCTCATTCTATAAAATCAATCATTACCCTGATACCAAATCAAGGTAAAGAAACAACAATAAACAAACACAGTTATGAAAGTACTCAACAAAATAAATATAATTGTGAAAGTACTCAACAAATACCAGCAAACCAAAATCAACAATGCATTTAAAGGATCATTCACCATGAACAAGTGAGATCTATTTAAGAGATTCAAGGATGCTTCAATAAATGCAAATCAGTAAACATAATATATCACATTCACAGAATTAAAAACAAAAACTATAGGATTATTTCAAAAGATGCTAAGACAGCATTTGATAAAAATCAACATTTCTTTAAGATGAAAACCCTCAACAAACTTGTTTAGAAACAGTATACCTCAACACGATAAAGGCCATATATGACAAGCTTACAGCTAATATTCTACTGAATGGAAAATACTGTTTCCACTAAGATCTGGAATGAGAGATACATGTCCAGTTTCACAACTTTCTTTCAACATAACATTGGAAGTTCTGGCCAGAAAAAGTAGGCAAGAGAAAAAAGCTAAGAACATTCAAATTCAAAAGGAAGAAGTCAAATTATCTTTACAAATAACTTGATCTTATATTTAGAAAATCCTAAAGGCTCCACCAGAAATCATTGAGTTTCTTAACATTGCAGAGTATAAAATTAACATACAAAATTCAGTGGCAATTTTATGCATTAACAGTGATCAATCTGAAGAAGCAATCAGAAAGTCAGTTTCATTTATAACAGGTACAAAAAATACCTAGAAATAAATTTAACCAAAGAAATGAAAGATCTGTATATGAAAAATTGTAGAACAGTAATAAAAGAAATTGAAGAGATCAAAAAAAATGAAAAGATACTGCATTCTCATGGATTGGGAAAAGTAATATTGTTAGAACATTGATACTACCCAAAGCTATCTACAGATTCAATGCAATCTTTATTAAAATAGCAATGAAATTCTTCATAGAAATAGAAAAAACAATCCTAAAATGTTTCTAAAAATCACAAAACACCTAATAACTAAGCAATCCTGAGCAAAACCAACAAAGGTAGGAACATCACAATATCTGATTTCAAATTATACTACAAAGGTGTAGTAACTAAAATAGCAAGGTACTGGCTTGAAAACAGACAATGGAATAATAAAACAGGATGGAGAACCCCAAAATAGATCTATGCACTTCCAGCCAACTCATTTTCAACAAAAGCACCAAGAACACTCATTGGAGAAAAAAGCAGTCTCTTCAATAAATGGTACTTTAACAAATGGTACTGGGAACACTGGATATCTATACGCAGAAGAATGAAATCAGATCTCCCTATTTTCATCATATACCAAAATAAACTCAAAATGGTTAAAGACTTAAATGTAGGACCTAAAATTATAAAACTACTAGAAAATAAAAGCATTGGAAAATGCTAAAGGACACTGTTCTATGCAAAGTTGTATTTGGATTTTTTTTTTTTTGATAAGATCTCAGAACCATAGACAACAAAAGCAAAAATAGATGGGATAATATCAATTTAAAAAGCTTCTGAACAGCAAAGAAAATAGCCAAGAAAGTGAAAAGACAAACCAAGTACAGAGAGAAAATATTTGCAAATTCTATATCCAGCAAGGGATTCATAACCAAAAATTCAAAAGCAAAGCAACAAATAATTACGACTCTGGAAACAAAAAAGACAATTGTTCAATGTCATGGATTATGATGGTCGAGTTCCTTCCCCACTAGTTAGGAGCTTCTTCCAAATCACAAAACTGTTATTCTGAAGATGAGGTAGAGATAAATCAAGATGATACTTTTCCAGAGGTAATTGTACCTTTTGCTAATACCAACATGGAAGTTAAGAAATCATAAATGGTGACATAAAACAGCCCTGCTATTAGCATGCTTCATTATCACATGATTTGGAAATACTGTGAGTGAAACGTATCCTGTTTTATAGCAGGTTTAAGTGACTTAACAGCACAATGTCAGGTGGCTATCTCAAAAAAGATATATAGGAGTGATTCACAGGGAATGCCACAATGTTTAGTGATAGCTGCAAAACAAAGGGGCATTTTTCTCAGTAGACTCAATCATGGGATAAAATATGTTTTTTTTCTTCTTCTAAAGAACAGAGATAGATACAATCTATCTAAGTCATCTTTGGGATAAACAGGCAGCTGGCATTTTTTTATGTTGAAAGGTAGCATTGCATATTAAAATGAATATATATATATATATATATATGTAGAGAGAGAGAGAGAGAGAGAGAGAGAGACAGGAATACAGATGCTGAAAATAATTATGTATCAATAGGATAAGAATTTTCTATTTTAATAGTATGTTAATAAATTTCAGCCACCATTTGCATGCCTGAAATAATTGCCAGGTAATACCTTTTTCATTTTCATTGTTCAAATGTATCATTTTGAATAATTATTCAACCAGTTCACCATTCAAGTCCATAAAGAGATGATAATGTCTTGTATAAGGAAAGTTTTCTGTCATGTCAGCATTGGATGTGGGGCTGTTGGGTCAATGGTCTTGTTCTGCTGCTTATGTTGTCTCTGTTGTGGAGAAGTTGAATTCTTAAGAACTTATGCTCCACCTTATACCTGCTCTACAGATAGGAAAATGTATGTTAGCAATGTTATTCATATGTAAATAATATTGCTCATTTTCTTAATTTAATAGAATATTTTTCTACAATGAAGTATTGCTGAGTATATATGTAATAAATGTGTGTGTATGCACTCTAAATGTGGTTTCATATATGTATACAAAAAAGTTTACGCATAGACATTCCTAAATCAAGGAAAAATTTTGTCAATTCTTTTGTCTTAATTTTTTGAGGTTTACTATTACATACCACCACAAATAGTATTAAATTAATTATTCAGGTACTTTCTTACACTAATACACAGCATCTTGTTATAAAAAGTATTTCTTTTCATGTCTCAGTTTTATCCACAATAAAATAGAAATGATTTCAGGTAAGTTTTTTTTTTCTTCTTTTCAGGAAAATCTTCATTACAGTGGCAAATGCTTTCATACACTAAGTGTCCAACAATATTAATGTTGCAATTATTGAACACTTGTTTAGAGGTCATGAGCTAATGTTTTGGCAGAATCTGTGACTGTAAAAGCCTAATTTTGAACATGATATCTACCTCACCATGGAAACATATATCAAAAAGCTTGATCATTCTAAATCCCTATTAGCAGGGCATCCAGCAGCATTTCCCTTTGGCTGGCAATTTGTGTGGGATTCAGTTGTATGTCCTGAATGTTCTGAGTCCTCATAATCATATTATGTCTGCTCTTGCTTGTTCTGGATCTGGCAGCCTCACACGTGGTGAATTGATTTTTGGTTGGCTGTTCCCTGTTTTATTTCTGGAAGAAGAATTAGTTACATAGACCTTGATAATAGAAAATAGACCTTCCTAAGTTTTAAAGTCAGGCTTTATACTTTCAATTCTTTATTGGGAATTATCTTACAAGGAGTTATTTCTTAACAAATATTTTATTTTTTAATATTATGTTCTAAATTTATAATAATCATGAGCTTTGCTTTGAAGATGTGAGGGCTATTTGATAGTCTTTAAAATAAAATAGTAACAGAGCATTATAATCAATTGATATTTTAAAACAACAAATATGTGCATATAGGGCCTATTTTATGGATTTTAAAAATAGATTCTCACAGCTTTCCAAAATCTATGTATTGGATATGAGAATAGGCAAAATTGAAAGTAAACAATATAAAGGTGTATATATCTTTTTTTTCTTATATATCTATCTTCATGTCTCTCAGACTCAACTTGACCCAACTATAAAGAGCCTCTTCTTCCCACCCACCAGACCATTACCAGAATGTACTAAGATGTTAGCAAATCAGAACTAATCCTGGAATAATAGGAAGGCAAATATTTTCTCAGCCTCATTGTACCACTGCTGGTCTTTGAAGTCAAGAAGACATGTACGTATGTGCATATATTAGAATATAACAAATTAGGTTATATAATATAGATCTTACCCAAAAGTTTAGAAATACTGAAGACAGCCCTAGATTCCAGCTTGTGGAAACAAGCAGGTTTTGTCAGTGGAGATGCTATCTGAGCTGCTGCTATGTGAGAAAGTCTTGATAGTCAGTAGGGAATTAGGAGTAAACAGAATTAAAAACTTAGCCAGCAGTAAGATGTAAATGTTCTGTATAATTTTCACTTTAGACATTGGATTTTATTTTATATTCAGCAGACAGAAAACAGAGTACTTAAAACTGGAAATGGCCTGGTCAATTTCGATCTCTAATATCAGTAGTGCAGAGGATGAATAGGACATAAAAATGGTCACGGAGATAATTTTAAAGTTACTGCGATGATCTAGGTAAGATATTTTATAAGAGTATGCCTCATTATATGTTAACAAACATTTGACAAGCGTTTCCTATTTTTATGATGGCAAGATTTAATTCATTTATGAAGATTTCTGCAGTTTATCCATTTTGAACTTCCCAATTGTTGACACTAATATAAATTCCTATGATCAGCTCTTTGCCAACTACAAATATTCTTTTTGTATGCTCTTTGATCTTTATAACATGACCATAAATATATTGCATAGACCACATGATAGAATGGCAGACGCTTGGAATGTATTCAATAATAAACACGTATAGAGTACTTAAAATTAAGTTGTAAATTTTATCACCAAAGTATAGCTTTAGTGATTTTATTTTGCATTTAATAAGAACAGTGGTAATGCTACAACTAAGAGGAAAGCATGTTCAACAGGAAAAGGCATATGAAAAGGCCATAAAATCTATTTTTTAATAGACTAAAGATTTTTGGTTTTGTCCAAAAACATATTCTATCCGGTAAGTTAATATTTACAATATCATCACAACATTATCATCTCTGACACTATAAAATAAGCTCAGAAAACTACATTCTTGGTAATGTTGGTAATGGAGTCTAGCCTTTGCAAATATATGAATAAGAGACTTCCCAAGCTTATTTTAACATTCTAACTTATATATATATATATATATATATATATATATATATATATATACATATATATATTCTCCTATCTAGTGGGGGCTGGGAAAGTAAATAATAAAATTGCCTTACCACATAATATAACTGTGATTTGAATCTTTTCCCTAATTAAAACTTGAACAAATTTCATTTACATTGATGGAAATTTTATTTCAGCAATAAATAGAAAACACACCCTTCAATCAAATTGAAAATAATTAAAATCGTAAGCCTGAAAGGGGAAAAAGAACAATAGAGCTAGCCTGAACCAAAACATCCCATTACTTACCTATTTCTTCCAGCAATTAAGAATTTGTAATTTGTATTTGTCATTTGGGGTAATATCAAGAGGTTAGTAGAAAATACATTTTTAAACTGTGATTCCCTGCAGTCAATTTTGAGAGACTTTGAAGAAGGTTCTACTGGGATACGTTGTTTTATTATGCTTCACTTTATTGTGCTTTGCAGACATTGCATTTTTTGGAAATACAAGATTTGTGGCCACCCTGCATGAAGCTACTCTGTTGATGCCATATTTCCAATAGCATGTGCTTATTTCCTTTCTCTGTGTCACATTCTGGTAATTTTTGCAATATTTCAAGCTTTCTCATTTTCATTATATCTGTTATGGTGATCTGTGATCAGTGATCTTTGATGTTCTTGTTGTATTTGTTTTAGAGCACTGCAAACCATACCATTACAAGACAGAAAATTTAGTAAATGTGTGTGTTCAGACTGCTTACCCAATTATTTATTTCCCATCTCTCTCCCTCTCCTCTGTCCATGGTATTCCCTGAGACACAACAATATTGAAATTAAGCCAATTAATAACCCTAAAATGGCTCCTAGTCTTCCAGTGAAAGGAAGAGTTGCATATCTCTAATTTTAAATAAAAACCTAAAGATGATTAAGGTTAGTGAGAAAGGCATGTCTAATGTTAGGGTGGGCTGAAAACCAGGCCTCTTGTGCCATCTTGTTAGCAATGTTGTGAATAAAAAGGAAAAGTTATTGAAGGAAATTAACAGTGTTACCCAGTGAACACATAAAAGATACAAATATAAAACAGACTTTTTGCTCTTATGAAGAAAGTTTTATAGGTCTGGATAGAAGATCAAACTAGTCACAACATTCCCTTTAGCCAAAGTCAAATCCAGAGCAAGGCCCTAACTCTCTTCAGTTCTTTGGAAGATGAGATTGAGGAAGATGTAGAAAAACAGCCGGAAGCTAGCTGAGATCAGTTAATGAGGTTTAAGGAAAGATACCATCTCCATAACATAAAAGTACAAGGTGAAACAGCAAGCGTTGGTGTAGAAGCTACATCAACTAGTTATTTAGAAAACCTAGCTAAATTCAGTGATGAAGGTAACCATACAAAACAACATACTTTTAATGTGGAAGAATCAGCCTTCTGTTGGGAGAAAATGCCATCCAGGACTTTCACAGATACAGAGGAGAAGGCAATACCTGGCTTCAAAGCTTTAAAAGACAGGCTGACTCTGGTTAGTGACTAATGCAGTTGATAACACTAACTTGAAGCTAAGGTGCATTTACCATTTCAAAAATCCTAGGGCCCTTAAGAATTATGCTAAATCTACTCTGCCTGTGCTCCATAAATTGAATAAAGACTGGATGACAGGACATCTGTTTACAGCATGGTTTACTGAATATTTTAAGCACACTGTTGAGACCTCCTACTCAGAAAAAATAAAACAATTCTTTTCAAAATATTGCTGCTTTTTGACAATGTACCTGGTCATCATAAGAACTTTAACGGAAATGTACAAGATTAATGTTTTTATGCCTGCTAACAACATCCATTCTGCAGACATTAGATCAAGGAGTAAATTCAACATTAAAGTATTATTTAAGAAATACATTTTATAAGGCTACAGCTTCCATGGATACTGATGCCATTAGTGAATCTGGACAAAGAAAATTGAAAGTCTTCTGGAAATTACTCACTATTCTATATGCCGTTAAGAATATACACAATTCATGAGAGGAGGTTAAAATACCAACATTAACAGGAGATTGTAAGAAGCTGATTCAACCTTCATGAATGATTTTGATAACTTTAAGAGTTTAGCAAAGAAACTGTAGATATGTTAGAAATAGCAGAAAAACTAGAATTAAAAGTGGCACCTACATATGAGATGGAGTTGCTGCAATCTTATGTTAAAACTTGAATGGATGAGGAGTTGTTTCTTATGGATGAACAAAAGAAAGTTTTTTATTAAGATGGAATCTATTCCTGGTAAAGATGTTTTGAACATTGTTGAAATGACAACAAAGCATTTAAAATATTACATAAATGTAGTTGGTAAGGCAGTGGCAGATTTTGAGAGGACTGATCCCAATTTTGAAAGAAGCTCTTCAGGAGGTGAAATGCCATTAGACAGCATTGCACTGCTACAAAGAAAACTTTCATGAACCAAAGAGTCAATTGACATAGCAAAGTTTACTGTTGTGTTATTTTAAGAAATTGTTAAAGCCACCCTAACCTTCAGCAACTACTACACTGATCAGTCAGCAGCCATCAACATTGAGACAAGATCCTTGATCGGTAAAATGATTATGACTCACTAAAGGCTCAGATGATTGTTAATCATTTACAATATAGTGTAAACATAACTTTTATATACACTGAGAAACTGAAAAATTAGTGTGATGTGCTTTATTGCAATACTCATTTTATTACAGTGATCTGGAATCAAACCCATAATGTCTTCAATGTATGACTGTATTTATGTAAAGAGTGTCTCAAAGCACCAAATATTTGCCTAGGCAAACCTACATTAACCTCCACATATGAGTTCAGAAAGGAAAAGCTGCACATTGTATTAAACTGAGAAACACTGAGATATCCATACAGGACATCTAGTAACTGACAATCAAAAATGAGAAAATAGAACCTCACACTTGCCCTCATAAAGTGAATGAGTACTCTTGGCAATATTTTTTACGGTTTTCTAAAAGTACGTGATACTTAATGTATATATTGGTATATGTTTTGCTAGGTCAAATTTTATTTGATACACTGTAAGAAAATCAAATATCTAAGATGAGATCAACATAATGCAAATTCTCTCTTGCAATGTTGCCCTAAATGTGAGACTTAGGATGTTTTAACACGGTTGTGTGTGGGATCAGGGAAAGATGTTAATTGCTAACAATAATCATAGTTCATAACATGTCTAAGTGCTTGGTGAAGAGTAGAGAATCTCTAGAGTTAGCAAAAACTATATAATAATAACAATAGATTGTAAATTTTATATAAACTCTTTTATATAACAATATCCCTGTAATCCAGTCTTTTTATATGCTTAAAGATGCATGAATCATCAGTATGTTATCTTAGTAGATTTATTCAGGAATTTATTTATTATATCATTTAATTTCATAGTTTATAAGCTTTTGCATTCAAGATGGGTACTAAGATCTTTTTCTCACATTTAAAAAACTACTTGGGTTTAAATGCTACTGAATGAACAATGTTACAGTCTGAAACGTAGCATTTTAGGACAGATTCAGCTCGAACACTTTATACAATGAGAGTAAGAGGTATTTTCATATTTATGATTTATAATTTTCCATATATGCTGACCTCCCTACAGGATAGACTGCTTACTAGGTGAGGTGGAGAACTCTATAGGTAATATGCATTTGATTTGGCATATACATTTTAAATAGCTAACAGTAAAAACATATGCTTATCTATTCTTCCCTAGAAGGGAAATAATTCATTTTTTACTTGTTTGTCTCATTTTAATATCTTTTATTTTCATAGAATTTTAGATAAAATAAAAATTTAAGATACAGTACTGCATTTTAAATGACTTTATTGACCAATCTATCATCTTTCCAACTAAAAAGTAATCCAGAAAAGAAATAATGTAGGACTGTTTCAGCAACACATATCTAAAACTCTTGACAATCTGATTTATAGGAGATTATTTTTTAATAGGTATACTATTATTAATTCACTGGGAAATTTTCACGAGCAAATCAGAGGTATAATTTGCAGGAAAGCCAAAAGAACAAAAAGGATGAAGTAATAAAAAAAGTAAAGCAAAGAAAGGAGGGAAAGGCAATATATAAGCCCACAGTTACATAATTCTAGTCCCTTCCAAGTAAGCTATAGAAGGAAAACAAGTTTCATATAGTAAGTCTTTTCCTATAAAATATTTAGAAATTCAGTGTCTGGATTTTTAAAGCAAATATTCCACGTAATTAAAATTTTATTTATCTTTATGTGAATACCTGCCTTAGACTGAAAGAATGGGTTCAAGTTTAAGATAAAAATGCAACATAGAGTCTTTTGGTTAAATCATCAGAGTGGCATTGCAATATCTATTCCATTGCAAAGGCTTATTCTTAAATGTCTGTTACCCTTGTGTAAAAATGTAGCCTACATTCCATTTTATCAAATGAGTGAGGCTAAGAGATTGCTGATCAGCTGACAGGATCTGCATTGATCCCAGCCTTTGTGAGTTCCACAGGGGCAGAAATTTGGAGGATGTCATAGGGTGACCACAGTGTAGATATCTAGAATGCTGTGTGCAAGGACTCTGGCCTACTTTATCTAAGATAACCTGACAACACAATTTCAGTGAACATTTTTTGACAAGCCTGTTGTAAAGAATGATGATTTCATTTGATCAACTCTGTATGGTGTAGGTGGTGTAGCCTTGAGGCAGTGCAGCTTGGTAAACATGTTTTATTACCTGGAAATGTTTCTGTACTTTTAAGCTAAAACTAATAATGTTTAACTTGGAAACATTTTCCTAACCTGTACTCAAAAGCAAATGAAATTTTATCACTGAGATGAGTTTGATCTCAGGGTATTGAGAAGACATGCTGCTACCTAATGGATCATTTTATTTTTTAGAATAATTTATGCCAGATGTGAAGTTAGCAAGAACTGCAAATACATCTAGTTGGATGACAACTACCTGTTGATAGCCTTCATTTTATAGGATGTGATTAAATTTAATAATCCAGAAATTAGATTTTTTTCTAATCCATATAGCTAAGGTGCTAGATCAGGAATATCTATACACAATAACATTTTCCTAAATTAAATATGACTTCAATAAAATAAAACTATGTTATCACATGAAACTTTCATAAATTAAACATTCAACATAGGCTATTGTCAAATATCTATAATAAACCCACTTCATTTTTAAATTGAAATATATTTGACTTAGTGACTTTTATGAACGTTTTAGATGAAATTCTAAACATTCTTATTATATATAATGTATATGTGTATGTATTTGTATTTGTATGTCTCTGTGTATATATAGTATTTATATATTTTATGTATATATATATATACATATATATATATATATATATATTTCAAAGATTTTACCACACAGGAGAGTAGCGTCTCTATTTTGAAAGAAGATACACAAACCAAATTCTACGGATCTAAAGGAATAAAATAAACTATAATTCAAGATAAAAATATTTGCATCTTCCATGCAAAGTCCCTTTAATTGACAAGTGGATTACATTTGTCTGGTTAACTATATTAATACTTTGTGGAATGTTTTTTATATTCTCCCTTCCTCTGAAAACATGAGATTATTTTTCCCAATATTTGCTTCAAGTCCCACATTGAAATGTATTTCTATATTTCCCCAGGATGCTGACATGGACCACCATCCACTGGATGGTTTAGGATAATTAGATCCCATTAGTCTATTTTGGCTTTTATTGCCATTTCTTTTGGTGTTTTAGTCATGAAGTCCTTGCCTATGCCTATGTCCTGAATGGTATTGCCTAGATTTTCTTCTAGGATTTTTTAGTGTTAGGTCTTATGTTTATATCTTTAATCCAACTGGAGTTAATTTGTTTATAAGGCATAAGGAAAGGATTTAGTTTCAGCTTTATGCACATGGCTAGCCAATTATCCCAACACCATTTATTAAACAGGGAATCCTCAGTTTATTGATCTCTTCTCTCTTTATTTTATTTATTTATTTGTTTAGTTATTTATTTATTTTGAGATGTAGTCTTGCTCTTGTCACCCAGGCTGGATTGCAGTGGTGCGATCTCGGTTCACTGCAACCTCCGCCACCTCCCCGGTGTATACCTTATAACTCACTGGTATTTAACTTCTTTATTAACAT
>CAUYLG010027401.1:0-32751 GCA_963573385.1 Cacajao melanocephalus | reverse complement strand
AGGCTGAGGCAGGAGGATCACTTGAGCCCAGGAATTTGAGACCAGCCTGGGCAACACAGAATGATCCCATGTCTAAAAATAATAATAATAATAATTTTTGGCCAAGCATGGTGGCTCACACCTGTAATTCCAGCACTTTGGGAAGCTGAGATGGGTACATCATGAGGTCAGGAGTTCAAGACCAGCCTGGCCAAGATGGTAAAAACCAGTCTCTAGTAAAAATACAAAAATTAGCCAGGCGTGGTGGCACATACCTGTAATCCCAGCTACTCGGGGGGCTGAGGCAATAGAATCCCTTGAACCTGGGATGCAGAGGTTGCAGTGAGCTGAGATCATACCACTGCACTGCAGCCTAGGCAACAGAGCAAGACTCCAACTCAAAAAGAGAGAGACAGAGAGAGAGAGAATCCTAAGAACAGTGAAAACACAAACAACAAACTGGGAGAAATTATTCTCAATACTTTCAAAAGACAAAGGACTTGTATCCGGAATGTAAAAAAGAAATCTTAAACAAAATTATAAGAAAACAAACAATTCAACTTCAAGCCTGAGCAAGAGCTGAACAGACACTGCCCAAAAGAAAATATCAGATTGCCAATAAGCACATGAAGAAATGCTCAGCACCATTTGGTAACAGGAAAATACAAATTAAAACCACAATGAGATACCACTATAAGTCCACCTGAATGGTTAAAATTAAAAATTATTTTGAGCCCAGGAGTTTGAGCCTGCAATGAGCTATGAACACACCACTGCACTCTAGCCTGAACAACAGAGTAAGACTCTGTCTCTAAAAAAAAAAAAAAGAAAGAAAAAAATTCTGGTTGGGCACAGTGGCTCATACCCATAACCCCAGCACTTTGGGAGGCTGAGGCAGGAGGATCGCTTGAGCCCAGGAATCTGAGACCAGCCATAGCAACATAGTGACACCCAGTCTCTACAAAAAATACAAAACAACAAGACGAGTCAGGAGTGGTTGTACACACCTGGATCCCAGCTACTCAGGAGGTAGAGGTGGCAGGATCACTTGAGCCCAGAAATTCAAGGCTGCAGTGAGCCATGATCGTGCCACTACACGGACAGCCTGGGCAAAAGAGCAAGACCATGTCTCTTAAAAAAAAATCTGACAATTTATCAAGTGTTGGCAAAGATGTAGAGTAACGAGAACTCTCATACCCCACTGGTGAGAATGCAAAACGGTATAATGATTTTGAAAAACAGTTGGCAGTTTCTTATAAAGTTAAACATACACTTCTCATATGACCAAGAAAGTCTCCCCTGGTATTTACCCAAAAGAAATGAAAACACATGTTCATACAAAGACCTGTATATGGATGTTCATAGCAGCTTTACTCAAAACAGCCATAAATGACAGCATATCCATACAATGAAATACTACTCAGGAAGAAAAAGTAATGGGTTACCTACATATGCAGCAACAAAGACAAATCTCAAAAACACAACACTGATCAAAAATAAATACACAGAAGAGTATCCAGCACACTATATGATTCCACTTAGATGAAGTTTCAGAAAAGACCAACCTGGCCAGGCACGGTCGCTCACGCCTGTAATCCCAGCACTTTGGGAGGCTGAATCGGGCAGATCACAAGGTCAGGAGACCGAGACCTTCTTGGCTAACATGGTGAAACCCTGTCTCTACTAAAAATGAAAAAATTTAGCTGGGTGTGGTGGCACACGCCTGTAGTCCCAGCTATTCGGGAGGCTGAGGCAGGAGAATCGCTTGAACTCGGGAGGCAGAGGTTGCAGTGAGCCAAGATCATGCCACTACACTCCAGCCTGGGCGACAGAGCGAGACTTCGCCTCCAAAAAATTTTTAAAAAAAGAAAAAAAAGACCAATCTAATCATTTAGAGAAAGAGAGTAGATCAGTGATTGCCTGAGGCTCTAGGCTTAGGGGTGGATAAGCGGATGGAACTTATTAAGAAAGGTAACAAAGGAATCTTTTGGAATACTGGAAATGTTCTGTATCTTGATTGTAAAGGTAGTTACACACAAAACATTTCTCAAACTGTACACTAAAATGGGTGCATTTTCTTGAATATAAATCATAACTAAATAAAGTTGGTTTTTTAAAAAAAGCAAACAGCAACAAACCTATGCAACCAACACTAAACAATACTAAAGCGCATGAGACTCCATATTCACTAACATCCAAAATAACACCAATATCTCCACTTCTAAAGACAGTGAATGCTTGAATCTCTAACTAGTGCAAATTCAGAGTACTCTATGGTGGGTAAACATATTGTCACGTCTGCTGCAGACAGAGTGCAACTAAGGTCGGAAACCCATGGTATGCTGTGTCACATCACTTTATTTATTTATTGGAGGCAGCGTCTTGCTCTGTTGCCCAGGCTGGAGTGCAATGACGTCATCATAGCTCACTGTAACCTTGAACCCCTGGGCTCAAGCAATCCTCCCACCTCACACTCCCAAAGTGCTGGGTTTACAGATGTGAGCCTCATCACTTTAGAGCAGTTCCACCCCGTTACTTGTCATCTGTTAAATTTACCCAGCTAACAAGATTCAGTGTTTGATTCAAAATATTTCTTATGATTTCCACTTAGTTTTGGAGCTTCTTTTCCCAAGAAACACCAAATAACTGATCTTAACCCATAAAGGTTTTCTATCTCAGAGAAACATTTGCCTCATTGTAAATAATTAGATTAGTTGTGCTTCAGTCATAACATCATAAGTTGCTAGGCAACCAGAAGTGAGTTAATCAGAAAATGAATCATCAAAGACATGGCACACAATCTCCTTTTATGGGTGTCTTATTCTTAAACACTTTCAAGGAAACAGAAGCAAATATTTGTCTACCGGTATGGAATTTACATGACGCAATCCAATTCTTACTATTGGTATTTGACACGCAAAATATGGCAATTTCATGTTCACTTGGCATCTTCACTCACAGGATGAAGGCACATAGCACAGCAGATCTTTATAATCAAAAGATGGCACTCCTGGGTCAGGCAAGGTGGCTCGCGCCTGTAATCCCAGCACTTTGGGAGGCTGAGGTGGGCCAATCACTTGAGGTCAGGAGTTTGAGGCCAGCCTAGCCAACATGGTGAAACCCCATCTCTACTAAAAAACACAAAAATTACCCAGTTGTGGTGGTGGGTGATTATAATCCCAGCTACTTGGGAGGCTGAGGCAGGAGAATGGCTTGAACCCAGGAGACGGAGGCTGCAGTGAGCAGAGATTGCCTCACTGCACTCCAGCCTGGGTGACAGAGCAAGACTCGGTCTTAAAAAAAAAAAAAAAAAAAATAGCCGAGCATAGTGGCACATGCCTGTAATCCCAGCTACTTGGGAGGCTGAGACAGAAGAATTGCTTGAACCAGGAGGCAGAGGTTGCCGTGAGCCAAGATCACACCACTGCACTCCAGCCTGGGCAACAATTGTGAAACTCCATCTCAGGAAATAATAATAATAATAATAATAATGGCGCTCCTGAAACAGGACTGTTTTTTGTCCAGACCTCATTTAAGGCAGGGATTGATCCTTGAGATAGACGTTTATTCAGAGCACCAGTACCAAGCAAAGCAAGGCTCCATGCAGGTTTATGATGTGCCTGTCTAGGTGTCTGTGTGTGTGTACCTCCTCACAGGCCTGGTCCCTTCTGCGGTGGCTTCTGTAGGGCCACACTGGTCCCCTGTGGTCTAACCAACCCCTGCCTGACATATCCAGATTCCACACTGCCCGGCACTGCACCCTGGCATGGGTTCCCAAGAATACCCCTTCCTGCTTCCCACCCTGTGTTCTGCCACTAGCCCCAAGCACCGGCACGCAAAGTGAACAGACCTGAAGGGCTTCCACCTTCCAGTGGCACGCTTTGCTGAAACCAGTCCATTTTCACAAAGATCCAGGCAGACTGTCGCTTAGGAACACCCATGGGGCCAAAATGAACCTGAAGACATAGTTTATTCAGTCCATGCATTTTGAACCAGTTGCAATATTTAAAAATTGAGATATTTCATATCACATTTCCTGCCTCTTTTGAAGAAGCAGCAACTCTTTCCACACAGCGGTACTGAACTGGAGCCGAGCAGCCACCCGCATCCCTGGAGAACGCGCTCCAGCTGGCCTTGTGTGTGCCAGCGGCCGGCTGCACTCTGTGTCACCTCTTGCCCCTCCCCCAGCCTCTGGGTTGGAGACCACCCATCTCAGCCCCAGCAGCAAGCCTGGAACCCACCCAGCCGTCCTCCTGACAATGCACCCTTTCAGTTAGGTCCATTTTAACTCACAAGACTGTCTAGTGACACTGACTCTCAGAACAGAAGGGGACCATTTCGGTAGTTCCTCAAAAACTTAAACAGAGAGAGCTGAGCGCAGCGGCTTCCACCTGTGATCCCAACACTTTGGGGTGGGTGGATCACCTGAGGTCAGGAGTTCGAGACCAGCCTGATCGACATGGTGAAACCCCTGTCTCGACTAAAAATAGAAAAATTAGCCAGGCATGGTGGCAGGCGCCTGTAATCTCAGCTACTTGGGAGGCTGAGGCAGAAGAATCGCTTGAACCCGGGAGGCAGAGGCTGCAGTGCGCTGAGATCACGCCATTGCACTCCAGCCTGGGCAACAATAGAGAAACTCTGTCTCAAAAAAAAGTTAAACAGAGAATTAACACACCCAGCAATTCCACTCCCAGGTATAAACCCGAAAGAACTGACAGCAGGGACCCAGATATGTGTGTGCCAATGATCATGGCGGCATTCTTCACAACAGCCAAAGGCTGGGAATAATCCAAGTGTCTCTCAGCAGACAAATGGATAAACAAAATGTGGCAGATACAACTAAGGGGATATTATTCAGCCAAAAAAAAAAGGTATGAAGTCCTGATACATGTTATAACATGGATGGACCTTGAAAACATTATATTAATGAAATAAAGGCCAGACACTAAAGTACAAGCATTGTATGATGTCACTTGCATGAAATATCCAGAATAGGAAAATTCATAAAAATGGAAAGTGGAACAGAGGTTACCAGGACCTGCAGGGGAAGGGGAAGTCTTTATTCATTGTTACAGTTTCTGTTTAAGATGCTTTAAAAAAAAGTTTTGGAAATAGAGAGTGAAGATGGTTGCACAATAGCGTGGCTGTAATTCACACCACTGAACCAGAGACCTAAAGACGGTTCTAACACTAAACTTATGTTATATATATTTTATCACAATAAAGAAAGAAAGGGAGAGAGAGAAGAGTCAAGGCCTCAGTCCCTTTACTCTCATAAAGCTGTCCTCTATGCAATTAACCACCATCCCACTCCATCAATTAGCCCTGCAGACCAGGGAGAACAACAGGGCAGCTTGCACGGGCAACCGAGGGATCTTGCTGTGCTCTCCTCGGGGTCCCTCCTTGCTGTCCCTGAGTATCACCCAAGAGAGGCCACTCAAGGGACCTCTCAGAACAGAAGTCGTTTCCAAAGTGACTTTCCATCTACTTCTCCTGCTAAATGATTTTAGGCTCTGCATAGGCAGCTATTCAGCTACAGCAACAGTGTGAAAGCCACCACTTTCTGCATACCCATCCCATGCCAAGCACTGCTAGGTGCTGTGGATAGAAAATCCTGTCCTTTCCAGGCGACACCTCTGCATCATTAGCACCACCCACAGCAGAAGAAACGGGGCCCCAGACAGCATTAAGGACTGCGCCAACCACACAGGCAGTACACCATAGAGCTGGAATTTAACCCATGAAACCAAATCTGTCTGGCTCCCAAATCCTTGCTCTAATTCCTATCCCACAGTCCCCACAGAGACCTACCTAATCCAAAATGCAGCAAATTAGGGTTTTTGCCTACTTACTACAATCAAAATGCTGATGGCATCACAAAGATATAAACTCAATATAATATGCAACTATGAATAAACATAAAATGGATGTGTATGGCTCAGAGCTGGGGGTGGGATGGGAGGGAGAAAGGCAGTGGGCAGGGGTGGGAGCAGAGCATTTGGTAAGAGAAACTTGAATTTGGCTGGGTGCAGTGGCTCATGCCTGTAATCCCAGCACTTTGGGAGGCCCAGGCGGGCAGATCACCTGAGGCGAGGAGTTTGAGACCAGCCTTGCCAACATCGTGAAACTCCATTCCGACTAAAAAATACAAAAATTAGCCAGGCGTGGTGATGGGTGCCTGTAGTCCCAGCTACTTGGGAGGCTGAGGCAGGAGAATCACTTGAACTTGTGAGCCGAGATCACGGGCCATTGCATCACTCCAGCCTGAACGACAGAGCAAGACTGTCTTAAAAAAAATAAAAGAATCTTGGCTGGGCGCAGTGGCTCACACTTGTAATTGCAGCACTTTGGGAGGCCAAGGCAGGCGGATGACGAGATCAAGAGATCAAGACCATCCTGGCCAACATGGTGAAACCCCATCTCTACTAAAAAATACAAAAATTAGCTGGGCATGATGATGTGCACCTGTAGTCCCAGCTACTCAGGAGGCTGAGACAGGAGAATCACTTGAACCCGAGAGGCGGAGACTGCAGTGAGCCAAGATCTCGCCACTGTACTCCAGCCTGGCGACCGAGCTAGACTCTGTCTCAAAAAAAGAGGAGAAAAGAAACTTGAATTTGAACCTTGGAGCTACCACCCACTGTGTCTACTTAGACATGGCTCTGAGAGGATGAGTACACTTTCACAAGGAAACAAAGGTTTTATCATGTAAGTGAGCTACTGCTGACCTCACCCCTATCCGGTTTCTACAGGAAGGAGGTGCCATATTCACAAGGATTCTGTCCTGGAAGGACTGTGGGCAGAGGTAAGAGGATGCAAGAGCAAGGACGGGGTGGCAAAGCACTTGGAACCGGCAAGGGACTGAAGGAGCAAGAGGCGGAGCTGCTAACGGGAAATAATATGAACACCTCGGCCTCTCTCAACTCCTGCCCAACAATCTCGTGCCGGTGCAGCCAGTGATGAGAGGCAACCAGAGTGAGGGGCACGGGAGCCCGGGGATGGGCCGATAGGTAAACAGTCCAGGGGCCCGCACATCTGGCCGGGTGGGCTCGCTGGTTACGTCCCTCTCACATCCAGCCCTGCACAGCTCTGACTTAGTCCCAGCGACAACATGAATTTCTACACAGCCTGATCTAGCAACTAGCCCAAACCTGGCATGGCGATTCTGCAACTCCAAAGGATCAACGTCATCGGCTAACTCCCAGGAATATGAGTTCCTCCAGGGCTGAACTTGCCACAGTGCTTTCTAGATTCCCAGCGCCTGGGACACAGTAGGCACTCAATAAATGTCTGTTAAACGGTCTTCCTTCTGTAATGTAAAGCGATAGCTCAAGCTCAGACGCTGAAAGGCCCGGGATTTACTGCATTTTTTTGTTACCTGCCAACTAGCGAAGACCACAAAAGGCTTGAGTGGAGCAGTAAAGGCGGGGAGTGAGTAAGTCATTTCTAACGAGGCTGGTTTATAGGCATCACACCTCCACCGGGCCAAATAGGTTCACTGTAGAGGCGGAATCTATTCTGCAAGTGCAGAGACCAAAGAGAAAGCCAGGGTCGGCTCTAACGGAGAGGTTCAGCCACCGCCTCCCACAGTAAGAGGTGTGAACTTCCACGCACGGGGCTCGTGGGTGCGGGACCAACATCCCCAGGAGTCTCTGGGGCCTTCATTAACCCTTAGCACGACACAAACAGGCTTCTGACCAAGCAGGCAGCGTGGGGTGGAAAGCACAGACAATGCTGGGGCTGAGCCCTGGGGGCCCACAGGCAGCCCTGCCCCAGGCACCCAGAGGTGGCCCATCCCAGCCGACAGGCACACCAACATGACCGTTCACAAGTCCCCTTCCTTCCGATGCTGACGTGTCCCCCAGCTCCACCATCCTCAGCTATTTGCCAGTTACCTGCCGGCCCCACTTGGGCCGCTTGTCGGGGCAGGGGACCCTGGCACTGAATCCTGCCCTCAGCTCTGCCACCACCAGCTGGGAGGCCATGCGAGCCACACTACCTGGGCTAACCTTAGCTTCTTTTTTCTTTTTCTTTTTTGAGACGGAGTCTCCTCTGTCACTCAGGCTGGAGTGCAATGGCGCCATCTTGGCTCACCATAACCTCTGCCTACCGGGTTCAAGCGATTCTCCTGCCTCAGCATCCTGAGTAGCTGGGATTACAGGCACATGCAACCACACCTGGCTACTTTTTGTATTTTTAGTAGAGGTGGGGTTGTACCGGGTTGGTCAGGCTGGTCTCAAACTCCTGACTTTGTGATCCGCCCGCCTCGGCCTCCCAAAGTGCTAGGATTACAGGTGTGAGCCACCGTGCCCAGCCAGCTTCTTCATTTTTCTAATGAGAAAACAAGAACATCTCTCTCTGACAAAACCGAGCTTCAAGATTCAATGTTTAGCCTCCACTGTTTAATTCTCAGTTGAAGTTTTAACATTGTGTTAGGATGCCAGAGTTAAACTATACGTTACCTGAAAAGAGAGACGTGCCCTCATATCAGGAGGCCAAGAGCTTTCTGCTCCAGGGCCTCATCTTAGCAAAGGTTCACTGGTCCAACTGGCTGTCACCATGACACTCAGGAAAATCCAGAGAATCCCAGAGAACAACACCTGGCCAGGGCCTGGCAGGAGAGAGAGGAGTGGCATCCAACACTGCCCTAGGTGTGCAAGGAGAGGGCAGATCTAAACCCACGCACTAGAAGCTGCGGTTCAGAAGGTGCATTCATTTATAAGAGAAAGGAGCTGACTGTCCAGTTTGTACACAGCATAGTTTCTAAACTGGAAAGCTTTTTAAATAACACACAAAACGATTCCAACTTTTCCCTGAAACTCCATCTGGTCAGTTTCTTCTTGCATGTCCACAGCTGATTCCTCTAGAACTGTTTAACATGGCTGTTCAGAATAACCTAACAACCTGTGAGGTTATGTATCCTGTTCTCGCTGGATAAAGAGCTGGACTGCGCAGGCAGCCACTCGGGCAGGGTGGGCTGTGCCCTGTCAGCCTGTCCCTAGGGCCTCTCGGCACTCTCAGTGCATGGGAGCCAAGGAAGCAGCTTCCAATCCGTTAGTGGGAAAAGCCAAAACACTTTGTAAGTGTCCAGATAAAATGCGCTTACTAAATGCCTACTATAAGCAAAATACTGGGAAAGGGATACAAAGATCAACAACATATGGTCCTTGCTTTCAAATCACCTCGCATGACAGTTTGATGTGGAAAACAGATATTTATACAAATAATACAACAACAGCACTTACACAAACCACCTAAAAAAATTCTTATGGAAGTGACTAGACCTAAGGTTCCAAGTCACAATACTCGGGTTAGGGAATTGAAAGGAAAAATTCAAATCCTCTATCAGTGACATGATCATCAGTGGAATTTTCCTAGATCAGAGGGGTAGAAACCCTTTGTTGAGTATAAAAGATCAACGATTTGTCCTCACAGCATCTGGCTGTAAGATTTTTTATGTTCTGTAATTTAAGACTTTTTTTTTTTTAAGAGAAAGGGTCTTGCCTGCTCAACATGTTACTCAGGCTGGAGGGCAGTGGCGTGATCACAAACTCAACTACTGGGCTCAAGCGACCCTCCCGTCTCAGCTTCCGAAGTACCTGGGACTATAGGTGCACACCACCATGACTAGCCAATTTTTTTTATCTTTTGTAGAGGTGGGGTCTCAGTATGTTGCCCAGGCTGGTCTTGAACTCCTGGCCTCAGGCGACCCTCCTACCTCAGCCTCCGAAGTGCTGAGATTCCAGGCATGACCCACCACACCTGGCCAATTTAAAACTTAAAATCTTACTACTCTAAGAACTTTAAACAGATGTGCTTTATAAATGCTGGTTCATATGAAGATGGAATATGCCCCTCAACCAGTAAGGTGGTACAGGGCCATATGGAACCATCACAAACCAGTAGGCTACTGCTTTTACTTCAAATAAAACAAATACTCCCAGGGCCAAGTAGAAACTAGCGCTGTTCTCTTAAACTCCTGGAAGCAAAGATGTCAAAGCCTCTCACTCTGAGAAACAACTCACGATAGGGTCTGGGCTTTGTGGTTTACCTAAAGGCAGCAACATATGCATCTTCAAAACAAAAACAAAAGGCCCTTTATCAGGAAATGTGGCGAAAGGTTTACCAGTGGTAAATCCAGGTGAAGGCTCCATGGGAATTGTGGGGTAGATATACGACTCTTTTACATTTTCTTCAGTTTTAATTTTTTTTAACAAAAAATTAGGGAGAAATAAAGGATTTTCCCCAGAAGCTTGAAAGGCCCTGCCAGCTCCTACACGAGCTGTGGATTTTGTTCTGCTGCTAATCCTGGAATCATTAAAGAAACAGCCTTCATAAAGAATCAAAAAGCAAAATGGTAATGAAGGATACCTTTTAACTTTTTGATCTGAACAAGCCTTCGTGCTGCCTGCGCTGGGGAAGGGTTGCCATTCGGCAGCAAGGACACCTCCCTGAAAAACCACAGATTTCCATCCTCACGGAGCCGTCCCTCCGGGGGCAGGGATCTCATACAGCCAAAATTCAGGGCGCACTTTCCCCGAGGACAAACTCCAGTGCATTTCATGAAGCTGTTCAGTATATGTGGAATCAGTGCATTAATAACAGCTTATTGGCACCAAATGAAAAACACACAAGTCTTAATCTTAGGTCTTGAATTCTGTCCAGGTCCTACGTCATACCTGGCTGGAAGGGCTACAGCCGTAAGCATGCTTGGTGACTGGAGGCTGTGTAGTGAGACCTGACTTTTGAAACCAGGATTGGTAGCTTAACAAAATTTACTGGTTGTAGAAAAAGTAAACTTGCCTCCAGGGAGGTGAGCTCAGCCTCACCATTCTGACAGCAGCCTCTGGTGGCCAGTTTAGTAAAAAGTGTTGGCTCTGATGCTGAAAGCTCGGACCTTCCCTTCTTAATGAAGGTCGCTGCAAGCAGACAGGCCATTCTAGGTAACAGCTGGGGGTGACTGGGGAAGGGGCAGAAACCCAAACGAAGCTGTGACTTTGGGCGATGTAAACCACCAAGTCATTGGATGATCTGTCTCTTGCATTAAAAAAAAAAAAAAAAAAGAACTCTCAAAAGTAGAAAAATAAATAAGAGAATCTGTTTTAAAAGGGCTCAAGTCACAAGGCAGATAATACGTACTCAGTTTGAAAGTAATCACATTCCTTACTTGCATAGAAAGCCTTTAAATATTCAAGGAGCACAGATTCCTGCACAAAATAAAGCCCAGTTTGTCTACTTTCTTACATAGCACCCCATGGTACACTAACTCCTATGTACTTAGTGCCAGAAATTCTTCCTGCAATGTAAGGAATTGCTCCATATGGCAAAAACTTCTAGAAAATGCTGCGACCATTCATTCAGAGAAGAAAATTAAATATTCAGGATTGTAGGTGAGGCCTGATTTCTAGTGCCACAGATTCACACCATTTCACTGGATATAAATAGAGGAATGATCAGAGGCTGACAGTTGGCTTCAAAGGCAGAGAGGGTAAGAAGGAGACGCCATCAGCTTCAAGCCAACTTCTTCGTAAGGTGCACTCTGTCCTCAGTCATCAGAGAACAATCTGGAAACAATCTGCCGAGCAGCTGCTCTCATCAACAAACTGTTTATTGTAAGAAAGTGGCTGGGTCAAAGGCTAAACATCAACCCGAACTGAAAGCATACAGAGCAAAAATCAATACCGTCCCTGCTAAAGAGACCAAGGACTTAGCATGCAGAAAAGAGAGGGTGAGAAACTCATGTGTAGTTCTGAAAAAGTGAGAGTTGGAACAAAACTCCCATATTTCAACATTCAGGGTTCTTTTGCTTGTTATTCAAACTGGCGACTTGCTGCTATTTTCAGAATGGCCTTGTAACGGCGGGTCGGGGCGGGGGTGGTGTAAAATGCGGCATTCAACAGGGACAGAGAAATCAACTTTGTCCAAAAAGTTACAGGGGTTTACATCAGTTGTTTCTTTCTCGCATTTTTTTTGCAATGGAACCAATGTGCTTATTATACACACGTGCTTATTATACACAATGCATAGATACTGCAGTCCATCTTTAAATATGCCTAATTGGAAACTGGAAGGCTGACTGGCCATGACATTATATGAAGAGATTGTTTCATTTTGGGTATGACAGTGGAATTGTGATTATGTTTTTAAACAGAGCTCATATCTTACAGAGACGCATACTAAAATATTCACAGATGAGAGATTTGAAACAGGATCTGGGAATTCCTTCAAAATAATACTGTCAGAGAAGTGGGTAGGACGAAGTGAAATGAGATTGGCCATAAATGGTAACTGTGAAGGAGAGTGATGAGTACAGAAGAATTCGCTGCATTATTTATATTTACTTTTGCATAATTGAAATTTTCTATGAAATGTTTTCTTTTACTTGTGTATAAAGTTCAGTGGTTACTTTGAAAGAAAAAAAAAGTTTTCTTAAATATAAGAAAAGTATTAACCTACCAAGGCAAATTAATTAAGTCGTATGCCATGGTATTGCTAGGTATCCAATTTGATGTTTTTGAGCAATGTCCGAGATATGGTTGCTATGTCCTGAGTTGAACGATGGAGAAGTATAAAGAGATGCTCAAAATGTTCCCACCACACACGTGCCCCAGCAAGTCAGAATGTGACACAGAAACAGATAAAACGGTTTCCTATGGTTTAACTGCATTATGGAGCATGAGGGCATACGTGCGCTGCTAGGAAAACTCAACTGTAACAAATAATGGGGACCAAGTTGTTAAAAGTACACAAGCTTTGAAAATAGTTTCTTTGTAAATTTGAGGCTGCAATACAGTGCATTGGTAATTCTTAAATTAACAGTACAATTAGAGAATTAGCCTGAAATAAATAAAAATAAAGCAGAGAGCAAAACATTCTTTCATTGTGCTGAAATTAACTGTGAAGACGTGTCTATGAGTTTAACTTGTTCCAATATAAAGATGAAAATGGTAATAACCACAAATTCTTAGAAAAGAATGCATTCAAAGGAACTGCTTAAAAAGTTAAAAAAAAAAAATTTTTTTTTTTTTTGTCTAGTTGCTTTGCCAAGACCAGCATAAATAATGCAGAGAGTCCTGGAAAGGATAAGAAAAGTCATCTCGTCTACCCTCCCTCCTGACAGAATAGAGAAGGGTTTGGTAATTAGAATTTGGTGACCAACCAGGCACAGTAGCTCATACCTGTAATGCCAGCACTTTGGGAGGCATTACAGGTATGATCTGAGCTCAGAAATTTGAGACCAGTTTGGGCAAAAAAAGTAAGACCCCATCTCTATAAAATATAAAAGTAAATTAGCTAGGTATGGTGACATGTGCCTGTAGTCCCAGCTACTTGGGAGGCTGAGGTGGGAGATCACCTGAGCTTCAGAGTTCAAGACTGCAGTGAGCCATGACTGTACCCGGCACCCCAACCTGGGCGACTGAGGGAGACCCTGTCTCAAGAAAAAAAAAAAAAAAAAGACATCTACCCTAGTGGGAGGGTGGGGCAGAGATGGGGATGATTGATGGATGCCAAAAAAAAAAAGAAAGAATGAATAAAACCTAGTATTTCATAGCACAATAGGGTGACTGTAGTCAATAATAATTTAATTGTGCACGTTAAAATAACTAAAAGAGTATAATTTGATTGTCTGTAATACAAAGGATAAATGCTTGAGGAGATTTATCCCCCATTTTATATGATGTGATTATTATGCACAGCATGCCTGTATCAAAATATCTCATGTACCCCATAAATACATACACTTACTACATACCCATTAAATTGAAACAGAAAAAATTTTTTTAAAGCCATCTACCCAGACAAATTATCTGGCCAATCTGAGACACTATACCTAACCCCAACATCACAGAAGGAAAAAATAGACAGAGGAAAACCTTCAAAATTATAGACCTTTGACCTTTAAAGCATTTATGAACTAAAAAGCTACAGAAAAACTTTTCTTATTTATGGAAATGAAAAACAGGAAGGGGGATCAGTGGTCCCATCATTCAATTACTTTTCAGTGAACTGTTCCACATAGGATTCATTTTTGTTCAGAGAAGAGAGCAACTTACCAAATGTTTACCTAGAGCATAGAAAGGCAAACTCAATAAGTTTTCTGAGAAGAATATTCACTTTCGGCCAGGCGCAGTGGCTCACGCCTATAATCCCAACACTTTGGGAGGCCGAGGTGGGTGGATAATGAGGTCAGGAGTCTGAGACCCGCTTGATCAACATGGTGAAACCTCATTTCTACTAAAAACACAAAATTAGCCAGGCATGGTGGCACGTGCCTGTAATCCCAGCTACTCAAGAGATTGAGGCAGGAGAATCACTTGAACCCGGGAGGTGGAGGCTGCAATGAGCCTAGATCGCTCCACTGCACTCCAGCCTAGGCGACAAAGCAAGTCTCTATCTCAAAACAAAAAGAACATTCACTTTCAACTTTAATTTTAATTTTTTTAACTTTTACTTAATGCATGTAGGAGGCAGGTTGATTTAAACTAAAAGTTTTTATAGACTAGTGCTCAGGAAAGCCTCCCGGTGGGTGAAACTGACAAGGGTCCCATGATGGGCATGTTCAGGATCCAGCGATCTAGCCGACTGCCAATGGGGAACGCCATTCTCCTTTCACGCACATCTACAATCTGAATCTCAGCCTCGGAGGTGCAACAGCACAGTGCCAAAGCAGCCCCCCTCTTCACCCACAGCCCCTGCCCCCTGCACTCGGACACACATACCAAAGACCCACCAGAGACACGAACACCAACACAACAAAATTGTGCTATGAGCCTCTGTGTGTCAAGGGAAAGTGCATTTCCCTTCTACCAGCAATCCCCAGACCCGCTACCCTAAGTCTTCTCCCACTCTCGAGGGGCAATGGGGAAACGAGCGCTCCACAAAGGCACGTTCCATCTTAGCAATCCTACATTTTTCTGAAGTTCTGGTTAAAACAGACATATGCATTTAAATCAATAAATGTACATGTATATATATATAATCATAATAAATAATATTCACATGATTGAAATTTTAAAAACTCAAATCCCCTTAAAAGTATCAATTAAAACAGACTCTATGTTGTTTTAAATTAAAGCCATGTTCCTCGATTCACAAAATTTGAACTGTACAAATTTTTGGTAAGTGACAGCAACTCCAATGATCAACAAGAACTGAAATTATAGTCTTTAACGCCAATATTTCTTTTTTAGAAAAAAAATTATTTATTTTAATTGACAAGAAAAAAAGATATACATTCCTGGTATACCACATGATGCTTTGATATATGTGTATGTTGTGGAACAGAAACTCCAATATCCCTTCCACTGATTATATTATTAAACCAAAGCCTGAAAATATTTTAAGAAAGAAAATACCCACAACGTCAATGAAGGGATCATGTAGAATTGTACTGGAAGCATGCAGTACCTGGACTGCTCTGTGTAGCCAAACCCGGCACGCGGTACCTGGAGAGACGCAGCCACACGCAGGCAGCCACAACAACTAAATGAAGAAATCCCCCACTCAGAAGAAAGGAGTCTTCCTTTCTCATTCCCAGGAGAAAGTGCCTGAGGGACAGACAGAGGGACTAACCTTGGCTGAGTTTTCCTGCTTTCACAAGGAAGCACGTGAAATCCTCCTGGCGCTGCCCTGCATTGGCCGAGCTCTGGCACAGGACGCTCTCCTTGCATCCCAAGTTTCTTCCCCTCTTCACACTCAGGTGGGGGAAACAGGGGATTCAATACCACTCAGGCCCACAAACTGCCCGTTAGTTTTGAAACCCCCGAAATACTGTAAACGTTTTTCTGAGACAGTGCAATTCTCTGGCGGCATTCTCAAAGCATCAGCATGCATGGAAACAAAATGTGCTCCCCACCTATAATTCACATCCCAAGAACTGAAGGGGAACATTCATCAAATGGGATTCAGGTCTCAGACCCCGATATTCCTGAGCTGACACCACCAGTTCCGGCCCGGGAGCGCCAGACTCCATGGTTCCCTGTCATCGCAGGGTGCCCCACGCTGCCGCACCCACCTCCAACCCTGGTCCTCGGCCCGCACCTGATCACAGGAGCCCTTTGATCATGCTCTCTAACCCAGTACCAGTGTGGGCTTATTCCTAGGATTGAACTTGGGAGATGAAAATCTGCTCGTGAGAATGTTCCAATCCCTTCTGGAGCCAGCCTCCACCAACTTCCCCAGGAGGTGAGGCCAGAATCCAGACCGCTCACACATGGCAGCCATTAGGAAGCCCGGGTAGGAGACAAAAAGCATGTGGTCTTGGAGGATTTTTTTATTCCAAAAGAGGCCGTTTCCCATCCACAAATTTGTGACTGCATAAATGGTGGATATAAATAGACATAGGAAAGCAAACCACCCTTCTTAGACGAGATGCTATCCCAAGAAGGAAAGCGCTGAGCAGGAACGTTCCCTCAGCCTCGGAGACATTATCACCCCTTCCCCAGGCCAGACGGCAAAGGCCGCAATGCACAGAAGCCAAAATCATCACAAAACTAATTAAAAGTGGAAAACAACAAAAGTGTTTGTACGGATTTCCCACAAGCACACACCTCTGCCCCGGGTATTTACTCTGCAGGCGCTGCTTTGAGGCATGCCTGTGGAAACAAGATTCAAGTAAAAAGACAGGACACACAGTAGCTGAAAACCTTCTTCCCACAAAAATAAAACATTAGAAAGGGAAGCCCCCAGAGTATGATTTCTTTTGCAATTCAACGTCAAAACCCATCATGTCGCCTTTTGCCACGGGTATTATGTTTGATAACAGGAAGTCAGTCAAAATGAACAAAAAATTTCCAGCGTAGGTGAAGGGCAAAGGAAGAAAGAAAGGACAGAAAGAGGAATATGAAAGACCCTTAAAAACATTCATAGCTATAAAAGCTTTTAAATGTTTGCTTTAATCTGCCAGCTGCCTTTAGCCGGTGCCGTATTGTAAAACAGCCGCACGAGACCACAGCAGTCACATGTCAAGAGCTATTCAGGGTGCACCTGGAATTCTGACTTGCTCTCGCATGTGGATCTCTAAAAATTATTTTTAACTGTATTTTAAAGTTATGCTTGAAGGTCCTCCATATCTATACATTTGAGATTCAGAACTAGGATTAAAAGTAGGAGAAGGGGAGGATTCCACATCAAATACTATGCTAAAAAACGGCAGGCAAAGATTTTTTTTTTTAAGTGGAGAATTCTAATTAACTCATTAGAAAACTACATGAAGCTGGGCGTGGTGGCTCAAGCCTGTAATTGCAGCACTTTGGGAAGCTGAGGTGGATGGATCACCTGAGGTCAGGAGTTCGAGACCAGCCTGGCTAACATGGTGAAACCCCGTCTTTCCAAAAAATACAAAATTAGCCAGGCATGGTGGCGGGCGCTTGTAATCCCAGCTACTTGGGAGGCTGAGGCAGGAGAATTGCTTGAACCCAGGAGGCAGAGGTTGCATGAGCTGAGATCACGCCACTGAACTCCAGCCTAGGCGACAAGAGCAAGACTCTGTCTCAAAAAAAAAAAAAAAAAAAAAGAACCAAAACGAAAAATAATGAGCCTCTTCACAAACCTCTTCAGAGCCAGTTTCCTCTCCCGGGGGTAAGGACTCCTTCCCCGCCCTGCCCTACTTATCGGGGTCACTGTGAGACCCAAATGAGACAGTGACACAGGTAAAGGCTAGGCTAACTAGAACACATGCCACAAAGATGAGGAATTATCCCTTGTTTTCCAGAAACTTCTGCAGCAAGGGCTTGTACTTAGTAGGCACACAGATATTTGCCACCCGAAGGGGCCAGTTGAAGAAGGAGAAACAACTTCGTGATATGACTTAGTCTCAGTTTCTTCAGAAAGCAACCAACATCTGAAAAGTAGCCCCCATTTCAGTATGTTCATGTATATCGAATCATCATGTTGCACACCTTAAATATACACAATAAAAAAATAAATGTAACATGAAGGACTTCCCGGGGTAGAAAGGTCTGTACCCATTTTTTGATATGTTTACAAATATCTAAACTATCCTTACTAACGAAACTTGCTTTTTAGCAGGGAAAAAGTTTCACAATAAAAATTCGGGGTTAAATCAAAATGAAATGTCTAACTAGTTTTTGCTTTTAAGTATATGTTACCCATTCTAGCCAGGCATGGTGACTCACACCTGTAATCCCAACACCTTGGGAGGCTGAGACGGGTGGATCATGAGGTCAGGAGTTCGAGATCAGCCTGACCAACGTGGTGAAACCCCATCTCTACTAAAAATACAAAAAATTAGCCAGAAGTGGTGGCAGGCGCCTGTAATTCCAGCTACTCGGTAGGCTGAGGCAGGAGAATCGCTTGAACCCAGGAGAGAGAGATTGCTGTGAGCCAAGATTGTGCCACCAAACTCCAGTCTGGGCAACAGAGCAAGACTCCATCTCAAAAAAAAAGTACATATTATCCATTCCACAACTCCCTGCTACCAAAATCACATACACAAACACCATGGCGATTTTGCCCAGTTATTTCAGTAACAAACTCAGTCATCACTTCTTGCGACAGCTACATCTTGATCCCAAGGGTAAGGTAATTGGACACAGGACCCCTGCCAAGAGTCCAGCCAGCTTCTTTTTCTCAGGGTACCTAAAACCATTAGCCACCGTTGGCCAAGGTGAACACGCACAAGGTTCCCAAGCTTTTTCATATTGGGAAAAATCTCGTGCTCCCCAGATCCTGAGCGGACGTCCCAGGCTAGGGGAGCAATGCACAAGGTCTCCAGTTACGCGAGGCAAAGGTGCCAGCCTTCCTGGGAGTGGCACATCCCACCCTCTTCCGCTTCCTCTGGCCTCACTGGGGGGATCAAAAGGGACCCGCTGGCAGGCAACTCTGCAGGGGTGGAGGGCGGGGGCTGGCTCTGCCCCATACACAGGTTCAGGTCCTGGCCAATCACAACCCTCCAGCGGCCCCTCCCCGTGAGACGCTTTGGAGCACGGCAGCCTGTGCTCTCCCTTTCTGCCATTGCTCTGGCAGAGGTAAAAAGGAAAACAGATTCTCATTTGGGAAAGAATTATGTTTTCTCTCTATTATTTTCTATCAAATTTGACAGAAAATAAAATCTATTAAAATGTTTCTATAAAACATAATTATGTTTTTTCTGGTGTTCCGTATGGGAAAGAATTGTGTTTCTTCTATAAAATCGGTGTCTCTCGAAAACACTCATGTCTCGGCACAGTAAAGATGTATTGCTGCTCACTGCCCATCCCCCACTGGCGATGGGAAGCTGTGGCGGCCACCAGGTGATCCCACCCAGGACACCCAGCAGTCAGCCACGTGGCGTTTCATTCTCTCACCCACCATCATCTGCAGAGGAAGCCATGGAGAGGTCCCCATATATGTGATCTTGGAGAAACAGTTCAAAGGACTCTGCCAAGTAACTGGAACATCGAAGCAGGGGTGGGGCACCCAAATTATGAACTCACACCAGGGGTACCTTCCACCCACAGAAGCAAAGGGAGCACTTCAGCTCGGAGACCCCCACACACCAACTCATAGCTCACAGTTAACCATGGGAGTCACGGCTGCCACAGGCCGTGAACAAGAGTCACGGGTTTTACTATCAAAGCAAAACCTTTTTAAATAATATGACAAATATTAATATTAGCCAAAGTGTCAATACCTATATGAGATTCCCTGCCTTTTAACATCCAAGTGTGACCACGTGTGGGATGCCTTCAAAGTCCAATGACACACAGTCATTTTTTTTTAGTTTTTAATAACTAATTTGGCTCATTATAAAAGCAATATACAATCATTATAGAAAATTTGGAAAATACAGAGAAAGTATTAGAAGATTATTAAAATCACCCTTAAGCACTCCACCAGAAATAGATCCTATATATACCAGATTTCCTTTTTCCTTTCAATCATTTCCTTTCTTTTTTTTTTTTTTTTGAGACAGGGTCTCACTCTGTTGCCCAGGCTGGAGTGCAGAGGCACAATCACAGCTCACTATAGCCTCAACTTCCCTGGCTCAGGCAGTCCTCCTGCCTCAGCCTCCTGAGTAGCTGGGAGTACAGGCATGCGCCACCATGCCTGGCTAATTTTTGTATTTTTTGTTAAGAATACAAAATTTTGCCAGGTTACCCAGGCTGGTCTTGAACTCCTGGGCTAGAGCAATCCACCAGCCTCAGCCTCCAAAGCACTGGGATTATAGGCGTGAGCCACCACACACGGCCCAGTCTTCTTTCTACGGAGATAGGTGTATGGCAAATGTGTGTTCGTTTTATGGTTTAACTTATGTTCATTTTGTTAGAACCCAAATTTCAATCCTGCTCCTGGGAGGGTCCATGAACTGTGAAAGCCTTGGTGGGAGGAAGCCCCGCTCGGCTGCCCAGAGCCTGCACCTCAGCCAAGTCCTGCTTCCTCCTGGTGTAGGGCACAGTGACGCTGATGAAGTCACACATGACTGGGTTTTACAGTGGGAATCACATTCTACCGTGGTGTTTGAGATCGATGAAAGCCTCGAGCACATCCTTCATCAATGCCAAGAGGCAAGTGTCATTGACGTGAGGGTTTTTTCTCCTCGGGTCTTGCTGTTATCCTTTCCAGTTATATCACAGTAACAGAGAAGCACATCAATCTTCTGCGCTATTCGTCATAAACAGTAAGTGTCAAGGCAGCAAACTGTATAAACACAGCTGGTACATAGTAAAACTATTTAGATAACTGGTGTATTTATTTTGTTCTTTCATATCCCATACTATAATAGTACCTAGGACACGGTAAATGTTGAATGCAAGACGAATATTATTAACTGGGACATTGAAATAACTTCTGCAGACCCAAAAGAAAGTGCCACCAATATAATGGAAAACTATAAAATTATACTATGTGAAACTGATATAGAGAGAAAAAAATTAAATCTCTGAAGAACAACTTCATAGTTCTAGGATTCTGTATGCCAGGCAGCCTAGCTCAGCAGCGACGCCCTGTGGCGAGAGATCTTTGATTCTTAGCAACAGAGGCGCAGGAAGCAGAAAGTAGGCCCAGGCATCCAATCCCTAAGACAGGCGATGAGCTGAATGGACGGGCGGACTTAGCAGATGACTGGGTACCAAGATCCTTCCATGAAACTTAATTCCATGGGGATGACTGAGATCTGTTAAGCAGGGATGCCGGAAAGAAAACCAAATGCAAAGTACAAACACAATTCCACACCCAGTCTCTGTGGTCCAGGTCTATAAACACTGACCCACAGCACAGTGACTGGGTACAGGAGGAATTCACCTGCCTCTGGCAAGACCATCTCAATCAGTGTAGATCCACATTCAAATTCACTTGCACCATCATCCTTTAAAGAACTTGTATTCCAAGAAAATATCAAATAGAACCCTGAGTTCTGCCATTTCCTTCTATAGCAGATTCAAGGCCATCTAAGCAGAGTTATTAAACATTAAAGAGGCCGGGCACGGTGGCTCACGCCTGTAATCCCAGCACCTTGGGAAGCCAAGGCAGGCAGACTGTTTGAGCTCAGGAGTTCAAGACCAGCCTGGGCAACATGGAGAAACCCCGTCTCTACAAAAAGCATTAAAAAATTAGCCAGGTGTGGTGATGCACACCTGTAGTCCCAGCTACTGGTGGGGGCTGAGGTGGGAGGATCTCATGAGCTTGGGAGGTTGAGACTGCAGTGAGCCACGATTGTACCACTACACTCCGGCCTGGGCAACAGCAAGACCCTGCCTCAAAAACTAAAAATAAACATTAAGAAACGAGGGTATGTACAACATACACATAATCATTCCATTCCTTGGGCTCCCAAAGTAAAGCAGAACTCAGTCAGAAACAAGCAACTGAGAGGAGAATAGCCACGGCACAGATACCAAGAAAACCAGCAAGGCCGAGAGGAGGGCCCACCGTGGGAAGTGAACGTTTCTGAAAAGAATTCCTTTCCGAAGTTATTATGTAATAAGGGGCTTAGTAGGGAGTGTTCATGTATGTGTACACAGAGCAAATGCGTGCTTTAATCATGTTCAAGCATTTCATTCCCAAGGTTTGTGAAAGGGGAAATCAATACTCCCCCAACTGATCAATCAATAGGTGAAAATGTATCACCTCCCACTGCCCCAGGCTGTTTAAAAAAACTGAAAGGATAAAAATGTGATGTGTCTGTTGTGTGCTTGAATACAAGCAGACACGTGATACAAAGCCCAGACTTGGGTATTCAGGTCATACTCATCCTAAATACACCAGAAACACCAAGAGTTCCAAACTTCTGCTCACAGGAGAATAACCCGGGACAGGGCTGCTCTTTCCTATTCACTGCTCTGTCCAAGAGTTCCGAGGTCAAGGCCGAAGACCAGCATGATCAGAACTCCCGGAAAGGGCAGGGAGCTCTGCCAAGGGCAAGGCCAGGCCACCTCACTCCCTGACTTCCCTGGCTGGGAGCCTCCAAGCAGGCACTCGCTAAGGTAGCCAGCCCCAGCCCTCCACACCCAGGAAAAGAGGGACAGAGAAGGTCTAGGGGAGTGGGGCACCAGTCATGCTTCCCAACGTAGCCCTGCCCCACTCCTCCAAGGTGGATTGTCCATAACACTTGAAGCTCTGAGGGCTGGTTTTATTTTGATTTTGTTTTTATAAGTCACAAGTCAGAGGTGACACTTCCTTCTATTAATGCAACAGACAAAAACAGAGATACTCCACTCTCTCGGGATGCTCTGAGCTCCTGGGACGAAGAGGCAAACAAAAGTCACACCATTCATTCCTAAAAGCATCCATCAAAACAGTGCAAACTGGCTAAAGACTGGATGAAAGTATAATAAAAGAAAGTTCCTTAAATAGAAGAAAAAATCAGGCCAAGTGCAGTGGCTAATGCCTGTAATCCCAGCACTTTGGTAGCCCAAGGCAGGCAGATCACCTGCCGTCGGGAGTTCGAGACCAGCCTGACCAACATGGAAAAACCGTGTCTCTACCAAAAATACGAAATTAGCCAGGTATAGTGGCACATGCCTGTAATCGGGAGGGTGAGGCAGGAGAGTCGCTTGAACCTGGGAGGCAGAGGTTGCAGTGAGCCGAGATTGCACCATTGCACTCCAGCCTGGACGACAAGAGCGAAACTCCATCTCAAAATAAAAAAATCATCCATTACTATATTATTCATTTTTTAAATTAAAAACATACCTGTAGTCTTTTAAAACAAGGTAATATGCACTTGTTAGGCACAATATACACATTTAACTCATTCAACCCCCAACAATCTAATAATAATAATAATTGTACTATCGTCTAAATAATAAAATTTATGCAGAACTTTCACATATATTATTTCATCTAGTCCTCAAATAATCCTGTAAGATGTTCCAATCCTAAATGCTTTCAGATTTTCTATCTGTCTTCTCCAAGTAAGCTCATCATACCCAGATGGCTCACAGCTCTGCTCTCCTCCAAAAACTAAGGGACACAGTGCAACACAAAAGAAATTGCCTCCTTTTTTAAAAAGGTTGGGGTGAGAGGTATAATTTGTTCAGTTCAAGAGAAAGCAGGTAAGTTTGGTGTTTTTTTGTTTGAGACAGAGTCTCTCTCTGTTGTACACGCTGGAGTGCAGTGGAGCGGTCTAGGCTCACCACAACCTCTGTCTCTCAGATTCAAGCAGTTCTCTCCCTCATCCTCCCAAGTTGCTGGGATTACAGTCACCCACCACCACATCCAGCTAATTTTTATATTTTTAATAGACATGGGGGTTTCACCATGTTGGCCAAGCTGGTCTTGAACTCCTGACCTCGTGATCCACCCCCCATGGCCTCCCAGTTTGGTGTTTAAAGTCACCTAGACTATTGGGTGTTTGCGGAAACTACACGGTTATGTCATTAAACTCACAAATTTGTCTGTTTAGAGAAGACAACAGAAATAGGCAAAATAATTTGTCACAATGACTACGAAACTGACAGCATGGCCAAGCAAGTGGGATTAGCAAGAACACACACCTGGGGAATCTGGCGACCTGCCCAAAACCAGGTATCAATCACAGGCAGCAAGTGCAGGCACCGGCCGAGAGGATTCCCAAACACATTCCCGGCTCCTGGGCAGGACTCACAGACATGAACTGAAACTCAAGAGCGCTGTTGCCACAAGATGGCAGACATGAGCACAAATGTGATTGTTCCGAAGATTTGCAGAGAGCGGCCCAAATCAAAACAAATGTTTTCAATCCCAAATGAATAAAATGACGGTTTCTGAATATACTCTTGACACAGGAACCCTCCTCCACCTAACATGGAAAGGGCCACGCCTGCAGACTTCACACCTCTCTAAGCTCTACTAGTCAGTCCCTCCCTTACACATAATGCTCCCCCCACAATATGAATACTTGCACATCTTGAAGACGATTTTCAAACCCTAAGTCAAAACAGAAATGAAAAATCAAAATCAAAACCAACCAAAATAAAACAATGAAAGCCAACGGGCCACCACTGTGAAGAGGGCCCCCTTGCGGTGCGCTCTGCGCAGCTGAGCCCGCAACTCACCTCCACAGCTGACAGCAAGTAAAGAGGCGTTAAGGCAGGAACTTGTTTCATGTCACAGCTGAGGCCGAGGGTCGTCAGGATCTCTCTAAGGACTTCATACCTTCTAAAATTGCTTGACTTGAGCAAGTTAAAATCTTCTGGACTTTGCACGATGTCAGAGCTGGGAGGTAGTTCTAAGTGCACCTGAAGGGAAAGACAACACTTTATAAACTGGGGGTACTCACAGGCAGTAAGAAAAAGTTTGTTTTTTTTAAATTTAGAGACAGGATCTTATTATGTTGCCCAGGCTGGTCTTAAACTCCTGGGTTAAAGCGATCCTCCCGCCTCAGCCTCCCAAAGTGCTGGGATTACAGACAGGTATGAGCCACCATGCCTGACCAAAAAATTTCTTTACCAGTTTTCTTCTCCAAGTGAGCACATCACACCCAGATAGCTCACAGTTTACTCTCCTCTGAAAATTAAGGGACACAGTATAGTCCAAAAGAGAAAACTTGAACATGAATTTTTCTAATTATCAATAGCATATCAACTCTGAAGCTGAATATCTGGAAAGTCATGGCCAATAAGAAAATGATTCCAAAAAGCCTATTAAAATTGTGATTGGCTGGCTGGGTGCGGTGGCTCACGCCTGTAATCCCAGCACTTTGGGAGGCCAAGGCGGGCTGATCACCTGAGGTCAGGAGTTTGAGACCAGCCTGACCAACATGGAGAAACCCGTCTCTACTAAAAATACAAAAATTAGCCAGGTATAGTGGTGCATGCCTGTAATCCCAGGTACTTGGGAGACTTCGGTTGGAGAATTGCTTGAATCCTGGAGGCGAAGGTTGCAGTGAGCTGAGACTGCACCACTGCACTCTAGCCTGAGCAACAAGGGCAAAACTCTGTCTCAAAAAAAAAAAAAATCGTGGTTGTCAGGCTGAGAGGCCATGGTGGAAATGACCCTGGACAGTCATCTCTCTCCAGGTACTGATGTTCCACACTCATCAGTCATGTGACCTTCTGCAAGTTACTGAACTTGGTTATAGGAACAAAATATCTAGAAAGACAATCATGCTGAAAACCTAACTGCAAGTGAGTTCAGGGAGGCAAATGAGTCATGCTGGAAACTTCCATTTGACCTATTAGCCATTAGCCATAACTGGAAAATAAAACCGGGGAAGAGAGCAGCCTTATTCATCATTTTAAGGGAGTCTGCGGGAGGCTGGGCTCATACCTGTAATCCCGACACTCTGGGAGGCAGAGGTGGGAGGATTGCTTAAGCCTAGGAGTTTCAGACCTGCCTGGGCAACATAGTGAGACCCTGTCTCTACAAAAAATACAAAAATTAGCCAGGCGTGGGTGGTGTGCCTGTAGTCCCAACTACTTGGGAGGCTGAGCTGGGACGATCCCTTGAACCCAGGAGGTTGATGTAGCAGTGAGCCATGATTGTGCCAGTGCACTCTAGCCTGGGCAATAGAGTGCGACCATCTCAAAAAAAAAAAAAAAGAGAGAGAGAGAGAGTTTGCAGGAACTCAAACACAGCAGGTCCGTGAACAATGCTATTTCACTCAAAGTCATTTAGTTATGAAGTTGAAAGAGGAACAGAAAAATCACTTCCCCACAGGGGCCACAGTCTGTGTGGGTCTACACATTCTCCCCATGTCTGCACGGGTTTTCTCTGGGTCCTCTGTTTTCCTCCCACATCCCCAAGCTGTGCACATTAGTGAACGGATGTCTGCATGGTCCCAGTCTGAGCAAGTGTGGGTGCGGGTTGAGTGTGCCTTCCCATCCCGGCCAGGGCTGGCTCCCCGGCCAGTGCCCTGAGCTTCCAGGATGAGCTCCAGCCACCCAGCCGCCCACCATGCTGAACTGAAATAGAGAAATCATTATCTTATGTTTTTATTAATCTTTCTTAAATGTACATATAACTCATATTGATTTCAATGTTTCAGTGTTTGGGCCTTTATTTAGAAGTTTGGTGATGTCTTTGGGACAGAAATATGCCATGGGAACTGACTTCTTGTTTGTATCAATTAGCCTATAGTAACACTGGCTTCATTATATGTCATTTCACTTAAGTGTGCCGTTTCCAAGAACCTATCAACAACTTTAAGTGAGGACTTGCTGAGGAAGGAGGAGTAAGATTTCTTGGACACCAGAAAGGCCTTTCCTGCCACCACCCTCCTTCCCCCGAGGGAATTTTAAGATTTGGAACTTCACCTCGTTACTTCAGGCTTTGTTGTCTAGTTAAAATTAAAATTAAAATATCTCCACCTATCAACAGTCTCTGTCGTGTATGAAGGAACTTACTGGAACCTCTAGCTCCCCTGAGATCAGATTTTAAATGAGCACTGGAGCCCAGAGGTTGCCAGAACACTGAGTACCCAGAAAAGCAAACTGAGCTCCTTTGCCTTATTTTGTTTTGGCTTTGCCAACTGTATGCAAAGCTTCTAGCCTGATATTATAGAAGTATTATGAAAATAGAAAGCATAGTGCCAGCTTTCAGGCCCCTTAAAATCTCTCAATTCCCACCCACGACTTAACCAAGCCAAATATATCAACCAAATGTTAAAAGTTGAGGCCTGGCTGGGTGTGGTGGCTCAGGCCTATAATCCCAGCACTTTGGCAGTCTGAGGTGGGAGGATCACTTGAGGCCAGCAGTTGGAGACCTGGCCAACATGGCAAAACCCCATTGCCACGAAAAATAAAAAAATTAGCCAGGCGTGATGGCGTACGCCTGTAATCCCAGCTACTTGAGAGGCTGAGGCACAAGAATCACTTGAACCTGGGAGGCAGAGGTTGCAGTGAGCTGAGATTGTGCCAGTGAACTCCAGCCTGGGTGACAGAGCGGGACTCTGGCTCAAAAAAAAAAAAGTTGAGTCTAATCAGAAAAGGTCTGCAGGACACCACCCAACATGGTCCCCAAACCACCAGCTGGTCGGCTGCAGGCTGGCTGCTTCCCCCAAGACTGAGGAGCCGATCGGGGGCAACAGGTCAGGTGTGCCTGTTCCCTAGACAGCCCTGGAGACGGGGAGAGGCAGAAAAGCAAAACACTCTAAGGAATCGTATCCTATTCAGTCGCTTCTACCCTAAATGTGCACCTCTCCTCTCCGGTGGACAAAGCCATGCCAGTGTAGACAAAACAGCACAGCGGCAAGACCCATTGAATTCATGTGAGCACATGGCTATCCCGGAGATTAACTCTTATGGGTGGCAGAAATGAAATAAGTCAAGTTCCGTTCCCACCAGAGCCAAAGGGATGAGAGAGGTACACGATTGAATGCATGTGGGCTCACCGGACAGGCTGAATACACAGAGTATCCAAGGCGCACACACCATGAATTGTATGAACTCATTTTCACATGAGAAAGATGCCAGGACGGGAAACTGGATGTGCTACAAGCGGGCCGAGTTCCAGGAGACAAGGAGGAAAGCGGCCGCTGAAACCCCAAGGACTGCTTTGCTTCACTGTCTTACGGTTTCAAGATGTAGGCGCTTCTACAATGGAAACAAGAAAAGAGGCTGCCTCCAGTTCTAAGCTCCCAATGAGCAGGGAGACGTGGCACGCCAGAGTGTGTGGGTGGTAGATTTGGACTCCTCATCCACAGAGGTACTGGACTAGAGTCTCATCCTCTGAGTGTAATCCTGTTACCATAATGACAGGTCTATTTCTGTAACTTGGCTTCTTCTAAAAGTTAAGACTTTTTAGTTGGACCGAAGACCAGAACTAAAAAAATGTCTCCAGGCACAAATAGGGAGAGAGAGTAGTACTGGCATCTAGTGGGTAGAGACCAGGAATGTTATTCCACAGCCTAAAATGCACGGGACTGCCCCTCACCACGAAGAATTCTCTGACCCAAAATGTCAGTACTGCCATGTTTGAGAAACTCTGCCATAAAAGCTGACCCGCTGCGACCATGTGCTAAGCTAAACAAAACAAAATCTTTCAAAATCCACATTAGAGATTTTCTGTGGACAACTTCATGGCAAACTCCTGGTCCATTTGACACTCAAATGTCAGCATTAATCCACAGCCTTAAGTTTTCCCTGCAAACTTGATCAGCACACAGTGAGCATACAAACATTTCCTCTCTTTCTTTATTATTATGAATGGCAAAGGCATCAAATCTGCAGCTTACTTGGCTGTGACACCACTGCCGAGGGTGCAGCTGTGTTCTGCCCTTGAAGTTCTTTACCTCCCCTTATTGGGTTACATCATTACTAGATTTATTACAAAGACGAAGGCTATGAAATTGAACAGGGAAAGAGGAAACTAACCAGCCTGTGATAATATTTATTTTTTAATCTCAGTAAGGTATCACAGAGACACAGGCCTGTGGAAAACACAGTGACCCTGTCACACAGAAGACTGGAAGTCATTTAAAATCAAAAATGACATTCTAATCCTCTGAATCTGATTTGTGAAGCTGCATCATATTGCCTTTTTTTTCTAGGGCAAGGCACTGCAGTATCAAATTTTATGACAGTAATGGGGTCAATTTAAATGGTGCAGCAAGCAGATTTGCTATGTAACTCGGAGAAATGGATCGCAACAGTGCCAAATCAATTTTCTAGTACACGTCTGTGCTCAGGGGTGGTAAAATTCGCTCTTCAAAACTGAAATATGGCTCTAGGAAGTCGGGTTTTTAAGTGGATTTTCTGAGAATACACAGTTACTATAGTTACCATATTTGCAGAGAAAAAGATAAGAGGAACATTTATTAGGCCTCCAAAAGCTAATTCATGCAGTCTGCAGCCCTGCAGGAAACCTGCCTGGGCTGCACACATTCACCTGTCCTAATGTCCTAATTCCTCAATTTTAAGCATCTCTGCTATCTTAAGAACAAATGAGTCGGTTTTAGAATTGTGAAGAAACAAACACATACTCCCAGAAAAATGTGTGGCCAGAAAAATCAAGAGACTTTGCCTCCAGGAGAACTGGAAAAAGTCAAAGCATTACAAAATGAAACCAAAACAAAAAAGTAAACAATTCTCTAACTCAATAAAAAGATCCCTATAATAAAACAAAATCTATTACACTTATCTTGGGAACTCTTCTGGACAAAATATCTACGTCTGCTTAGTTTTCTCATTAGAGCATCACATCCTTAAAGGCAAGTGAACGTTCACCTAATTCGAATGAAACCTTTTCCCCTAAGCATTAAAAGATTTGGAGTAAATGATAAAGAATTCTGAAATAGTCTATTAGCTACTGTTTGCTTAGACAAACAAAAAGCTAAAAGGAAAAAGATGGAATAAAAAGAAAAAAAGAACCAAAGGATCTCCTAAGCAAGAAATTAGCATTTTTCCTTTCCTCCTCTTTCCATTTTTTTCCCTATGTATTATCATGCCACAAAGATAAGTAGCTTCAATATTCTCTCTTTTTTTTTTTTTTTTTTTTTTGAGATGGAGTCTCACTCTGTTGCCCAGGCTGGAGTGCAGTGACGCAGTCTCGGCTCACTGCAACCTCCGCCTCCCGAGTTCAAGCAATTATCCTGCCTCAGCCTCCTGAGTCGCTGGGATCAATATTCTCTTATCTGAAGATTTTCTTCAGCACTTGGAAGAGTGACAAAACATAAGAAAGGAATTGGGAACCTGAAGATGTTTTAACACAAACTACCTTGCCAATCAACTGTAGTGTTTCATCGTGGTGGTCACTGACCTCTAGAATCACTACCCTGATGGTTTTAACTTCCTACATTAAATAAAGCTCAATTATATTAACCAAGGGGTACTCTGAGGCAAGAAAGCAGACTGATATAGTTAAGAAAGATCATTACTAGTAAAGAACAAAACAAGAAGTTTCTGACTAAGCCTCAGTTAACCAGCAAGCTCATTTATCCCTGACACCCGCCTTGTTCCTTCCTCACAAGTCTTTTGGTTAATCAGGGTATTCAAGAATGCCCTGAACTAAACAAAACCTGCTCACTATCAGTAAAAGCTCCCAGCCAACAGTCATAAACAGCCTGCAGCACACAAACTCCTGAAACTTTTAAGCATATACCTTTAAAAGGCATATTCCCTCTCAAAGATACCCACAGATACCCAAAGATTACCAAATCCACGCTGCCCTGAGTACCTGGCAAAGAACAGCTTCTCCCCCATGAGTTCCAAAAGGCACATGCACAATCATCCTGTCCTTGTCCTCGTTCTCCAGGTGGCCCTGGAGCCCGCCGGGGCTGAGCCGCTCTCCGGGGCCTTCCTGGTACCTGCAGCCACTGCTCAAGACGCTGAGCTTCACCTCGCTCTGGTCGGCCTTGGAGAAAACCAAGTTCTGAACCGTCTTCCGCAGCACATCCTTGCCTGTCACCTGAAAGCCACCAAAGGTGAAGGACGAAGACAGGCCCAGCACCTTCCCTCCCTGAGACAGATAAGCCATGAACCTCTGGTATAGGACTTCGGGAATGGACTCCCTGGTAGCAATGACCAATAGCAGACAGTTGTCCGTCCACGGGTCTTTGAGGGCACTTTCCTCCAGCAGGTGATAGAGAATGTAACTGTCAACGTCCACACAGTCGGCCAGCACGGACTGGACCTCCTGGAAGCGGCAGAGGGCTTCCTGGGAGTCAGAGCCCACATAGAGGAGGATGTTGGGTGCCTTTCCCGTGAGGTTGACTCTCCTCCCCTCTCTTTCAGGGCCAGTCTCATCAGTAACACTCTCCAAACTGCTGCTATAATCATAGGGAAGGTCTGGAATGTTCTCTGCAGATGCAAACTTGACTGACTCAATGGTGCTGTTCTCAAGTTCTAGACACTCGTGGCAACTGGACAGATGGAGGTGATAATGCTCGACGGGGCCCCCTCCCCTGTCACTGTCCCCAGCAGGCTCACTCCCAGAGGCACTGGCTCTCCTCTGTTTGGGCTCTTCACCAAGAGCCTTCGGGTCATCTCTGCCAGCATGCTCCATACCGTCCTGCTCAGGCTTAATCTCAAGAGAAGATTCAGGCTTCGGTTCTAGGATCTGGGCTTGCTCGTTTGAGGCCTGATCCTTCACTTCCTTCAGGGTGGAGTCCTGCAAGTGCACCGCTAAGGCAGGAGCAGAAGAGAGAGAGAGAATCATCAACACTTCTTGTGTGACACATAGCTCATCTCAAGAATCTCATCATCCTCTCTGCATTCTGGGACTTATATTCCAGGACAGCCACTGGCACCGCTCCCACCTGCGTCGCCCCTCAACCTGGGGACATCCTTTGGAAACACTAATTGTTCCTGCCTGAAGACCCCAAGTGAAATCAGCAGTTTGCCCAACATCTTTTACACCTATCGGAGAACCTAAGATCCTCTTACTGAATGATGAAGAAAGTGAGATTCAGAGAGGTGCCTTTGCCTCCTTACTTACAGATTCTGTTTCTTGGGTATTACTCTCCTTTACATAATGAAACTGAGCAATAAAAAGGACACATATCTAGAGTCTACCCCAGCACGCCCCAGTGAAATGTCAGTCTCAGGACACATCATAGGATAAGTGGGAGAAGATTCTTCCCAGTATCTTGTCTCGGGACTGGAACATAAGTTGACAATCACTGATTCAAAAACATTTCTTGAGCACTTGCTATATGTCAGACATGGTATTAGAGACAAGTACAAGGTGATTCTGGATATTAAGGGATTTACCTAAACTTCCAGAGCTGATAAGGGACATTTATTTGCCCATGAGATGAAAGAAGACATTCGTAGACATGAAAAGCCTGTTTTTAAGTCTAATCAAGGAAGAAGAGTTTGCACGTTTCCTGAAAAGCAATTTGTCCCAAAAAATTGTGATACACAAATTTTAAGTAAAAAGCTGTTTGATTTAGCACTTCATAGTAACTCAGCTATGTTTCCCACTCAATCCGAACTACAGTCTGGACACCAGTTATTCTATATTAAACTGTATGACATAAATATCAAATGGGTGCTGAATGTGAATGCCTCACGAGCAATGCACTTATGAAACATTCTTGTTTAAGAAATTTAATAGGCCAGGCGGGTGGCTCATGCCTGTAATCCCAGCACTTTGGGAAGCCGAAGAGGGCAGGTCACCCAAGGTCAGGAGTTTGAGACCAGCCTGACCAACATGGAGAAACCATGTCTCTACTAAAAATACAAAATTAGCCAGGTATGGTGGCACATGCCTGTAATTCCAGCTACTCGGGAGGCTGAGGCAGAATAATTGCTTGAACCCAGGAGGCAGAGGTTGCAGTGAGCTGAGATCACACCATTGCACTACAGCCTGGGCAACAAGAGCAAAACTCCGTCTCAAAAAAAAAAAAAAGAAAGAAAGAAATTTAATAAGCACAAAAATGTACCCTGCCACCCCACCCCAAAAAAATAATAT